>PVKM010031503.1:0-16825 GCA_004027735.1 Carollia perspicillata | reverse complement strand
GTAGCCCCATTTATAAAAGAAGGAGTTTTAACTAGATGATCTCTAAGGTCCTTTCCAATTCAACACTGTCTGACTATTTTCAATATTATTTTTATTAAAAGAATCACTTTACTATTGAGAATTTCAAATGTTTTTATAATAAGCCCCCCAAATCAAGGGCAGCACATATTTGCAATAAAAAGTTCATTAGCATATTTTGATAGTTTTTGATCATTTTTGCATGTATTAAAATGAAACATTTGGTAAAAATTAAACATTATATGCAAATTAGTGCAACAAGCCTACTTCTGGAATAATAATTCATTATCTCCTTTATTATATATGTAAAGGGCTTTTTTTTTCTCTCTAGCACACCGTAGCTATTAAGTCAGCATGTTGGAAGTTTACCAAGAAAGTATAACAGAGGGTCTAATCTTTCATTTGCATAAATCCCAGAATTCCACCTGTCAAAAATTGTGCACAATTAATAGGTGACAAGATTGTCACTGGATGTTCATTTGTAATGTCACTGGAACCTAATGAACATTTTAGGATATCTTTCGGGAAGTGTATTTTTTTTTCACCAGAAAGAGGAAGTGTGTTTGTGCCACAGCAAAAAGGTTTTACACTAGAAAGTTACCACTAGTAGAGGGGTTGAATTTTTCTCTTGTGCCTTTTCCCTTCTTTGATTTTTTAAATTCAGAATTATATAATTAGTATATTTAGCTGGAAGGAAATTTGAGGATACTCTGCTTCGATGCCTTCTGGTTATAGGTGAAGAAATTTTGACCCAGTAATTCTAGAATTCTAGAAATTTCTAGAAACTCTAGAAATTCTATGTAGCCAATTGCCAATGGCTACATAGCTAGTGGTGGTGCTGGGACTAGAATTCAAGTCTCATGACTTCTCATTCAGTGTATTTATGTATCTCTACAAGTGCTGGTATGTAAGATACAAATGCAGAGACTTAATATATGAAAACATAACAACAATGATGCATGTAGATTTATCTGCAAGGTCAATTCTGGAGAATGATGAAATTGGTCAAGTTTCTCATCAATATCATGTTTCTACTTCTTCCCTGACGTCTTTCTGGCCATCCAGCCAAATGATCATCTTTTCTCCACACTTCCAGAACTTACAGCCCAAGCCACATTCTTCTGGAGATTAACTTGTGCTTCACTGTGACAGTTTGCTTGAACTTTTAGTTCAGGTAGATTTTGTCTATTGTAGTAGATTGTACATTCCCTGAGGAGAAAGACTTTTCTCTCCTCGGGTTTCCATGCTTCCTAGTCAAGACCAGGCTATAGAATGACTAAATGCAAAGACACTTAAAAATAAAATGGCCCAACCTGCTGCTTTTACTGAAATCGGCGGTTTGTCAAAGATTGTGTAGCTAGTTGAAGATGGGGTTCTAATAAAATGTGCACAGCCTTCTGATGTTAATCATATGAAACAAAGAGTTCATACCAGAGATGGGTGTGTCGCACACTTGTGACTCTAAGGTAATTTAAAAAGTACGCCAGCTCTATTTCATCAAAATAAACCTTAACCTCAAGCTGATAGACTATGTATATATTCAACTGTGACCATGTAAATAATGATATATTAGAAAACAGGCTAGAGAATTCATGGCCGCAATTCCCCAAGCAACGTGAAGGAGGAGTAACTGGGACCACTCACAAAGGCTGAGTCTCCAGGTGGTCTGGCGTATAGGCTCTGGGAGGAGTGAAGAACGTCTAGACCTGAGACCACAGGTGAACAACACCCACCACCTCTCCCAGCGTCCTGGACCACACGGAGAAACAGTGCACTCCTCAAAGGTGCACAGCAGGATGTGACAAGTTGTGAGCAGGTTATAAACTTTGGATCAGAATGCTCTGGGTTTGAGTCCTTGCTCCTCTCCACTAGCTGTACAACTCTGGACAAATTAATTGGTTTTTATAAGCTTTGTATAACTTGTAAAGTGGATCTAATTATATCTACTTCACAGGATTGTCACTAACATTGAATTAAAGGTGAAGACTTAGTGAAGTATTGTAGACAAGTAGTTTTCATATGGTAAGTGATCAATAAATGTAGCTATTAATAAAAGCATTCATAATTGTGGTATCTAACCAATAGACTAGAAAAAGAAGACTCTTAGGGCATCTTATAACAGTAATTATGAGCTGCCTCACACTATAACCATATTAATAGTCTTATCCTCTCTGGACTTTAAGTTCCTTGAGGGGAAGTGCATCTTAATCACATTACAGATATGAAAACTGAGGCTCAGAGGGAGTAACAGTCCAGATTCCAACTATCATTCCCAAGAAATCCTAAAATTTGAATAATATAAACTGATATGGATATTTTTTCATATTTTTAAGTCAAAAAAGTTTATTGCTCCTTTACTTATTAAATCATTGTGACCACTTCCTTCCTATTTAGTGTGATATTCAGGGCCCTTTGTACGTGAGCCCAATCTATCCCTCCAGTCTCATTTCAATCCAGTCTTCAGCATGGTAAATATAGTTCAGACCCTCTGTTTTTGTTTTTTTTTTCACACTTTCCTGAAAATGCTCTATTGTTCTCTTCTTTTATGCTGTCCTATTTACCCATTTCTCTGCCTGGAGAAACAGAACTTAATATTCAAGAATCAGCAGTGAGACTTTCCCTAAGCACATCGGGAAGACGGGAATGATAACGAAGGTCACCATTTTTTGAGGCCTTACCCATGCCAGACACCTTGTTCCGAGGAGTCATGCCTCATTCTGGGATTCCATTATGACTGTTGTCTTGTTGGTTGTGTCTCCACACAACCAACAAAATCTCCATCTGCCCATCGTCCTCCCAACTTGACATGACTACTTGAGAGCAGAGACCCTGATTCACCCACGTGTGCAGCCCTAGTGTCCATCTCCGTGTCGTTTCTCAGTCACTCTTTGTTGCGTCGATGAATGGCAAGGGTTCAGGTTGTAATTAGTGAGTATTTGTTGAGTGAAAATACTGCAGAGAAAATTCAGATATCAGATTGGAGATTGGGCTCCTGACTTTAAATTTCCTTTCAACAGTAAGACTTGATGATCTAGCTACCCCCCACCATGTTCAAGCAAATTCCCCCATGGTGAGAATTGAGAATAGAAATAAAAAGCAGAGATATTGAGATCTCATGCACACTTGAGCTCCCAGACACCCTCATCCCACAAAGGCCCAGACATTGATTCACATGCAGTCGCACATCTGGAGCTGTTCTTTCCCCAGCCTTGGCAGAATCCCTGTGGCTTTTCAGCAGACCGTGCTTGAGGGTATCTATAAATAATCACCCAAATGTAATACCACCCAGCCCGCTGGGTTAAATATAGACATTGGATTAGCTCCAGGGAGGAGGGGACAAGTGATTCCCAACTCAAAGAAGTTGTTATGAATTCCATTTGCTGCGTGAATATGTACAGTGGATGTTTCCTTTCATAAGGACACCAAAATAGCAATTAACTCAAGGCTAATGTTATAGCTGCTACTGTCTCCCCTGCTTAACTTCTCCCCATCTGGATCCCAACACAGATTCTGATGTGTCTGAATGTGTATGTCCAATGACAGTTCTCTCCACACCTGTTCTAAGTATACCTGTCCTGCCCCTACTTCTTGCCTCTGCTTCCCTTTGATGGGGGAGGTGTTGCATGAATTACAACACACCATGTTTAGGTTGTATACCTTGGATTCAGGAAGATATTGGAAAGGACTGACCTTTGACGTTTATCAGAACTGGGCTAAGTCCTTGCTCCACAAATTACTAGCCACGTGGTGGTCTTGGGAAAGTTACTTAACCTCTGTGAATTTCACCAGTTTCTGTATTTATAAAATGAAGGTAGTCCTGTTTACCTGATAGTTTACCTGCACTTGATAGATTTCACAAGATGTTCTATGTAAATTGTCCGGCCCACCAGTAGACTCTGGGTAAAATAACTCATCCTCTCACCTCATCATCTCATTTCATATTCCTCAGGAGTTGAAATGGTCATGAGTGATTATCTGGTCCACTGCTTGCATTTCATAGATGAGGAAATTGAGGGTTAGATTGGTAAATAATGTGTTTCAGAGGTGTCAGAAGGAGTTAGAGATTGAGCTTTGACCAGGATTCATGTGTACTGCCCTTAGAACCAGAGTTCTTCCTATCATCATTCATTTATTCATTCATTTATTCATGCTGTGCATGCATATTTTAATGTTTGCTGAGCACCTGTTAAGAAGAAGATAGTGAAGATATGAAAATTTATGGGAAATGCAACCCTGACTAACCACCATTAAAGGTGCTCCCAAGTTGGCGCATAAAAGAGAGCTAATATTAGCTAACTTCTTTTAGTTCTCTTTCTAATCCACTAAATGCTGGGGATTGTTTTAAGCCCTTTACATACTCAATTCCTTTTATTCTCCCCAAACCGTGGGATATATAGATACTCTGATCTCTCCAGCTTTACCTATGAGGTGAAACTGAAGCATAGGGAAGTTAGACGGTTTGGACAAGTTTATACAACTAATAAGTGGCTGTTACAGGAGTTGACCCCAAGCAGCACTATTTCCAAATTCATGCTCTTAACCACCCAATTATAACATCTCTTGATTCAGACCAGTGATTTTAGCACGCCAATCCAAGAAAGCATGGGGACTACAGAAGTTCAGCACTTGGCCACTCCAATCATCCAGTGGGAGTCAGGGAAGGCTTTCTGGAAGGGCTAATTTGGAGAGTGATCTTGTCCATCTGATAATGATATGTGATATCATTAATCCCATAGGTGATAATTTGATGAATTACATGTGACCAGGCATAAGACTCCAAGTGAGTTACAGCTACACTAAACAGAGGAGACCAACCTTAGGTTTGGTAGCACTTCACAATTTGTAAAGCACTTACACATTATTTGCTTGAGCTACCTGTTCCACCTTTGTGATGAGGGTAGGGTGTGGATTATAATCCCAGTTTTACAAATGAGAAAATCTAGACTCCGAGATGGTAGCTTTGATCAAAGATGCTAATAAGCAAAATTATAGAAAAACTGGAATAAGATATAGTTCTCCTAGTTTTTAGGGCACTTCTTTCCTTTACCTCTCTTCTCCCCCAATGTTTTTATGGTTATTTATCTTAAAAATGAAGAAAAAATAATTTAGAGAAAGGGATAATTAGCCTACCCATCACACCATCTCCCCAAACATCAGGTGTTGTAATAGAGTTTGGTGTGGTACTTAATTTCAGACAGATCTCAACAAAATCCTCGAACAAGAACCTTGCACAATACATAGTCTGCATTGCTGGTAAAATGAGAGGACTTTGTTGCCAGCAGAGTGAAGCTATAGGCAATGATAGACCCTTATTCTTGCCCTGGGAGAAAGATTTACCAACCCTGTAGTGGGTGTGAGCAAAAGGAAGACATAGATAAGCCCATTGCTTTTTAAAGAAAATGTGCTTTGGTTTGTACAGAGGTTCTGCTCTATATGACAAGGAGGTGATAACATTATCTGTTGGAAGCTTTTTAAAAGATAGCCATAACACTCTGATCACCCAACACATAAACCCCAGTGGCCTCTGGCAGCATGTCGTTCTGAAGGCGCCTTTCTGATTGGATGAGTCAGCAGTGAAACATATCTCTAAATAGAGTAGGCTGCCATGTGAACATTGGGCAATGTGAACAGGGCTAGATTGCATTATCATCAAATGGTTCTCAGCAGCTTCTGGGTCACTTATCCCTTTGAGAATGTGATGTAAAACCAAGGGGCTTCTCTTTTAAAAGCATCCAGAAGCACATACATGTACAAATTTAATACATTTTCAAGGAGTCCATAGACCACCCTGAGGCTTAAACATAGACAGTCTAGTGACCCATAGACAAAATGTTAAAAATCTCAGTTTTTCAATTGCTTAGTTACACTTAAGAGGTATTAGTGACACTTATGAACTATAAGTTTCCATGAACAGAAGCTGTGTGTTATTGATTATTATGCTTTCAGTGAACTAGGAACATAGTAGGTATTCAAAACCTTTGGTTGAATTGAACTGATCTATAATATAGTTAAGTATTAGGTAGTTAATACATCATAACAAACTACCCCAAAATATAATGGCTTAAAACAATAGACATTTATTTAGCTCATGATTCTGCAGATTATCAATTTGTACTGGACTCCGCTGGGTAGTTCCTTTGGTCTCAGCTAGGTTCCACCATGTGTCTTTGGTCATTTATGAGTCACCTACAAGTTGTGTGTGCTAACATATTTGCCTGGGACAACTCAGTTGACTCATCTGTGGTCCACATAGTCAGTGACATGCACTAGTTCACATGATAGAGACAAGGAGAAACATACCTTCAGGTTCATGATAACTTGGCTAGTTTCTGATGCCAAGGATACTCTCTGTCTCCCCCAGATCCCTTTGCAGTATCCCTTCAGGAGAAAAAAATGCTAGTTGACCTCTGTTAAGTCCGCCATGTTTCATATTGTCTTCCCTTTGCCCTCAGCTAGAACAGAGCAGAATCATTGATTCAGAGAAATCAGACCTTTAACACTGTACTTTGCTATCAGGGGGTTACATCACATATGGATGGCACAGAGGTTGGCAGTGGCATGGTCACTGGGTCAAATGGAAGCTAGGGATTTCAGAAGGACAGAGGAAAAGGGTGGAATATCAGGGAACATCAAGCTAGCCAACTGCAGTCCTTTAGGCTGTAGCTCCAATTATATGTAAAGCCAACTTTCTCACCTTTCCAGGGAAGAAGACAGCCTAGAATTCCTGAACACCAGGAGGATAAAGTCTGAAAACATTGATACTCGGTGTAATATTTACTATTAATGCAGTGCATGTGTACTGCGGAGAGAGAACATACAGGAATACTTCTTCCCACACCTCCTACTAACCAGAATAGGAGCTCCCTCCTAGAATTCCCATGGCCTTTGTACAAGTCCCTCCTCCATACCATGGTTGCCTATTTTCACAGAATGTTAATTCTATGAGGGCAGAGACCTCATCTGTACTGCCATCATTCTGATGCACCTGACGTTTGGTAGGGGTCCAGGATGTAATTGTTAATCCAGTTTACTTACAACTCTATTTTATGGGTAATATACAAATTTGAGGAGACAACAAAAGTGACAGGTCTAAGGTGCAGTATTTAGACCTGTTTCCCTATTATTCCACAGTCATCCAAAGACTTACCTCATTTCTAAAAGTGTGCATGTTTCCTGATTTAATTTCAAGGCCAGGTGTTTTCAGGAGAGGTCAGGTTGCTTATGACAGTTCTATCAGAATGCAGGAAATTTTAATATAGGTGGGAAAACAATGCTAATAATAATAATAGTCATTATAAAGATGTGTTTTTCTTTGCCCGGATTTGGTTTAAGAGTTTTCCAGTTAGCTTCCTGTATCTGCGCCGTTCACTTTTTCTGAGCTTTTCTCTTTAGGCTCTCTCTCCCCAAGCCCTCAGCCCTCATTTCTGCCCTTGGAGTCTCACAGGAATAGCTGGAATCCAGCCTCCTGCCTAGCTCCTGAGTACGGGATAATTGCAATATAATTAATGAATTAAAAAGAATGAAATGTTTTAAGTGCTTTCAATATTCCCTTTCCTATAATTATCTACAGGAAACATGTTCATTAACAGTCTTGTGCTGACAGCCCCCAGGCTCTGGATAAGCTCAGCTTCTAATAACAAAATGAATTGATGACCTCTATCGCGCACCTCCAAATTCAGTAGGAAGAGGAGAGGCCAAAGCAGGACCATCATTTGGAAAACTGTTGAGTGGATCGGACTCCCTCCTTCCTCTTTAGTCTCAGGGGACCTTGACTAGTCTCATATGCCAGGGACATTCCCTCTGCTCTGTCTTACACTGTCCCTCAAGACAACACCATGTTAGGGGGCTCCTGTTAAGTCTCCCATGTCTCATAGTGTCTTCCCTTTGCCTTCAGCTAGGAAAGAGCAGACTCCTTAATTCACAGAAATATATTAATGACTCAGATCTTTTACTGCGGTGCCTTGCAGTCAGGGGTAGCATCCTCTATGCTGGGGAGCTAGAGGGTGTTCAGAGCCACAGGGTATACTTGGCATAGATGCCTGGGGCTTAATCTTATTTGACCACTGGAAGAAAACAGTTGTATTGAGTGAAAAATTGGCGTCTTATGGAATAGAATTCAAATTGCTCATGGATTTTAAAAGAAGAAACATTTTTTTCTTAAAAAAAATCATGCTTATGGGGGTTGTCTTCAGACTGGGTCCCTAATTGCTCCAGGGCCATCTGATTGCTGACCATGTCACTAGAGATATTTGTTGTTAAGTATGGTCTAATGAGATACCCCTACTATGGGCACTTAGTGGCAACCCAGGGCAACTAATCTTAGACCTTAAAATTTTCATCAATATGACAGACTATGAGATGGACATTTTGGGGTAGGGACCCATCCCAGAGCCACATGGGTTTATTTATGTATGAGTTTCCAATATGTGCAAGGTGCCGAGCCAGTTCCAGTGTGGAATATGTTGATGAATGACACAAGGACTATGCATTCAAAGATTTTATAGACTACTGGGGGAGATAAGATTCCTACCTATAAATAACAGTAATAGAGACAGGGCTACGAACTGTGAGAGAGGAGCAATAAAAATGCTCCGGATATCCAGAGGAGGTGGACATTCTCTCCAGTTGAGGGGATCTGAGGGCTCGTTATGAAGGAGGAGGATTTTGGGCTTTATCTTGAAGGACACGTAATGTTTGGATGAGGAAAAATGCAGGGAGGTGGTTGTCTCTGTGTCAGGGAACAATTCTTAACAGAGCTGCAGAGACTGAACCAGGGAACAGGGTTCTGGCCAGAATGGGCCATGATGGGGCAGTTGAAACTAAATGTTTAATCAAGTTGTAGCTGCAAGGAGGGAGTCTGTGCAGACATTCTCATGGCATATACAGTGGTTGAATCAATAGCAGGATTTTGGCTTATGAGTGAGAGGAAACTTTGTGTTTCAGAAGGAGAGCAGAGCAGCCAGCAGGGGCATGGTCTGGGTGTGTGGTGGGAGAATGAAGGTAGGAGCTCAGGCCTGGAAGTTGGTAAAGGAGTTCATGCAGGCAATAGAGAAAGACTGGTCATACAACACCAGATCAAATCCCAGCACCTCGGTTGTATACGCAAGAAGACACGGGGCTGCCATTGTACTTTGAAACCAATACAAATGAAAAGAAACTGGAGAGTGGAACAGTTGAGGTAATATGTGAAGGAGCCACAGAACACACTGAAAAGACTTGAAAGTTATGAAAATTTAAAAAAATCAATGTTTGTATAATGAAACCATCTGAGTATATTTTTTAAAACAGGGGAATTGGCAATTAATAAAATATTTAATGGTAGAGTCTTTGGAGTACCTGCAAAATTCTAATTTGGAGACAGCTTATTAGGGGCAGGCTTGTGGGGGATACTGATTAGATAAGTTGGGCAGACAATAGGTTCAGGGGCCTGTCAATGCAACAAAATGAGTTGGGACAAGTGGACAGTTGAAGAGTTTGCTGATGTCAGGACAGAAAGGACCTGGCATGCTGTCATCAGGTGCTTTGTCAGGAGTCTCTGAATCAGGTGCCATACAGAGTTCAAGGCAGGCAGAGATGGTCGGCTGATCACAGAAACAGAGGCAGTTACCTCCAGACCCTCAGGCAACTACAGAAGGTTTGCACCACTCTGCCAGTTTGAAGTCAGCTGGAGTTTTTCAGTCCTCTGAGCCCAGGCCAAATCGGGTCTTAAGTATTCTTGCTTCTCAAAGGGGTCCATCCCTTGTATGTTTGTTCCTTTGACTATCCTAAGGACCATCTTTGTATCCTCAAGGGGATGTGGTCTCTGAATTGAAATGGAAGGTCAAGACTTCTGATCTCACAGAGACGACAGAATATGGCTTCTGGAGCCAGGCCAGCTGGACTTTTTTCTTCTTTTATCAACACTAACCATCAGGAGATACAAGATACTCCCCCCATTGTTTCAAGCTTATATTCTACTAGGTGAGCAACCCTTGAAGAAGAGATGTCCACTGGCTTGACATGGTTCTCCTGCCCATCCCAAGTAATCCTCTATGGCTAGGTGAATGGAATTAACTAATTGGTCAGGCCTGGCTTGGGTTCCCATCTTTTGAGCCAAAAACTATAATTAGCCTCTGAACCTCAGAAAATGAGAATGAGAGAGGAGTGGCTTTTAGTGTAGTGGTTCTCAAAGTGTGGTCCCTGGACCAGTAACATGAGCATCCCCTGTCAGTAGAAATACTGATTCTCAGGCACTACCATAGTCCTATAAAATCTGGAAAGAGAGTGCGGGGATCTGTGTTTCCACAAGCCCTCCATGTGACTTTGATGTAGGCTCAAATTTTAGAGTCCTTGTTCTAGAAGAGGTGTGAACAATTTCCAGAAAAAGATAGGATGCTAAGCAAGCAGGAACAGCAGATACCTATTACAGTTTGCACCCTAATAAGCCATCACACCCATTTTATAGAAGGGGAATCTGAGGGTCTGGGAAACGATGGGACTAGACCAAGACCTTGTGTCTAATAAGCCCAGAGCCTGGTCTCGGACTCAGATATTCTGGTTCCTGATCCAGCCCTCCTCCCACTGTAGAGCTGTAAAAGAAAATGAGAAAGAGAACTCCTTGCTGCAAGGCATTGCACCTGCTTGTGTAGACTGTTCTTTTTTTAAGGAGCTTTTTTTCACCTAAGTAACCACTACCTAATAGTGGATTGCCCAGATGCATTTTCAAGACATAAGCTTCTCTACTGCCCTAGAGGGAATAAGCCCCTAAGAAGTGATGGGTACGTCAAGTAGCAGTTTCTATTCCTATCTGCTCACATTCCCAGAAAGCTTCTCCATGCCCAGAGGTTCTGCACGGCCAGATGACATAATTATCTGCAGATGTTACTCACTCCAGGGCCAAGTTATTCATATTTTACATTTGAAAACCATCTCCCAGCTAAGGCCAAATGAAATGACCTTTGCAGAATGAACTAGACTGAAGTCAACAAGAATTTATTGAGCAGGGAGTATGTGACCAGGGCCGCCAGTCACAGATGAGCTTATGAGGAAGAAATCACGGACAGTTCCCCCAAGAGATCCTGATTCTGTGCAGCAGATGAGATGAACGCAACTAAAACAATTAGAGAATTATATGGGCATGCTTGTCCTCCAGTTTTGCTGCTGTGTGCCCAGCACCTGAATCTTCTTTTTATGTTTGGGGAGTTTTCCGCCTTTTAAATCTTGATGAGAAGCTGTCTACATCTTGCTCTAGAACCTGAAAAAGTCAGATGTAAACCTTCCCAGTTATACAGGGAATGAGAGCATGGTCAGCCAATCAGAGGTACCTGACTGGAGGTGGTGATATGGGGGATTGCGGGAAAAAAATCATCACGTTGGCCGCACTGACATGTGCCTGTTTCCAGGCCACAGGTGATGAGGGTGTCAAAGGCAGTGCCAGGAGCCCTGTGCTGGGGTGTGGAAGGTGCTCACTGTAGGGCTCAATGTTAAAGCTGTGGAGCTATCAGTATCCCTACTGCATTGTTTTCATGCCATCTTTGTTATGGGTTCTGGTTGTGTGGACTTGTTTTGCTTCCTAGACCTACATGTGGTACTGTGAACTTCTCAATATCTTTCTGAAAATTTTCCGTTGGGCTTGACTTTCACCAGAGTCAGTTTCTGTTGCTTGCTCCTTTGTGTCCTGGCAGATGACTACTCCCTCCTTTCTGTCCCTCAATGTGTCATGCTCTCTCCCACCATGGGCTTTGTTCAGGGTGTTCCCTCAGCCCAGGCCATGGTTTCTTCCCTTGTCTCCACTTCTCTTTTCCTAGTTAACCCCCACGCACTGTCTAATCTTTGAGATCCCAGTTTGAACATCATCTCCTCATGGCAGCCTTCCCTGAGTTACTGGAGTGCTCCTCTTCTTATCCATTATGACTGCATTTTTTCTTCCTTCCAAGACGCTATCTAAGTGTGTAAATTCATGGCTGGTTATTGTTATTTGCCTCCTCAAACTACATTTAAGCTACATGAGGGTAAAGACTGCAGCTTTTGCTCACCATTGTTATTGCCACTGCCTAGCATGACATCAGAAGGCACATGAAACTCTGTACCATCTTGGATAGTTGAATGGGATGAGTAAAGCAAGACTGTTAGCCTAGGGGATACATGCCACAGACACTGTAGCCCTTCTGAAAGGACTGTGGAAATGAGAGTGGCTAAGGAAAGTTCCCTGAGTAGGTGGAGCTTGAGTTGAATCTTGAAGAATTTGTGGAATTTGGCCTGGAAGGACAGGGGTAGCATATCCCAGGTTGGCAGAACAGCATGATGCCAAGAGTAGGAAAGGGAGTTGTCGCTGGGTGCTCAGAGAACCAGTGAGTGACTTATCTGCTGGGGCGAGGATTCTGTGCAGGAAAGGAAGACTAGGTTATGTTATGTAGGTAGAAGAGGGTAGATTGTGAGAGGCATTGTAAAAAGAGTTTAGATTGAGTTTAAAAAGAGTTTAAAAAGATTGTGAGATTGTAAAAGAGTTTATTTCTGGTCCTGCTTTTTAAAAAAATAATTTAAGTGTAGATGGTGTACAATATATATTATTTATATTAGTTTCAGGTGTACAATATAGTGATTTGACAGTTTTATACCTTACCATGTGTGACCACCCCACTAATTCCAGTAATTATCTCTCACTGTGCAAACTTACAATAGTATTGACTATATTCCCCTTCCCCTTTCCACACATCCCCTCCCTTCTGGTAACCAACCATTCCTTTGGTGTCTGTTTCTATGAGCCTGTTTTTGTTTGTTTTGCTTATTTGTTTGTTTTCAGGTTTCATATAGAAGTGAAATCGTATATTATTTTAGTATTTGTCTTTCTCTGCCTGACTTATTTTGCTTAGCATAATACCCTCTGGATCCATACATGTTGTTGCAAAGGGCAAGAATTTATTTTTTTATTGCTGCATAATATTCTATTAAATATATATTACATATATTTTATATATGTATATATGTATACATGTATATATATGTATACATATTCTGTTCTTTTTAAGATTTTTGGTTCTAGGCAGCTGCCTTATCCTATCTAATTCTCACTTTCTCCGTTTGTGAAACAAGAATAATATTGAGTCCATGCTTTCCTTGGTAAGAAGTAAATGGTAAAGTAATTTCTAATTTTGTTTTTTGAAAATCAACTGTGACCATCTCCTATTAGGAGCCCTTCAATGGCACAATTGCCTACACAGCCTGAGAGCCATAGCCAGGCTTTGAGGCTCTTAATCATGTGAGTCATGCCTGCTTCTTCAACCTGGCTTCCTACTGACTCATTCTCACACTTTATCCACATTTCCCCAAGCTCTTTTGCACCTCTGGGTCTTGGTACATGCTCTTCCCTCAGACAATAATGCTTTTCCCTTCCTTTTCTGTCATTTCCATTTGTAGTTTATCTGGTGAACTCCTATTAATTATCCATTCAAACCCAGCTTCTGTCACCTCCTCCAAGAAGCTTCTATTGACTCAAAGTTAATAATCTTGGATTCTGTCACAGCATGTGTGTGAACATACACACATACATACATGTATATGTGTGTATGTATGTACGCATGTGTATGACATGTGTTTGTTTGTGTGTATATAGATATATAATCAATGATGATCTTTTCCACAAATTTTGAGGAGCCAGCACTATAGTTGTGCCTGGAACATAACAGGCACTCACGTAAGATGTATAAAATCAAACTTGGTGTAACAACTGATAAAAACTAGATGCATTCATTTCCTAAATACATTGTAAGTACCCATTATGTTCCAGGCTGCCCATTAGGCAGCAACAGTGGTGGGGGTTGGTTATGGTGGGGGTAGCAGAACCACACAGACACATGAAATCTCACTGATGGAAGGGACTTGAGGAGCAGCTAATCCAATTGCCTCCACTGTTAAATAAGGCAACCAAGGCCAAGAGAAGTTAGAAGTTCAAGGCCACACAGTAATTCATAGCAGAGCAAGTGAAGAACCCACTTCTTGTGACACTGAGCTTGGGAATATGTTTATATTACTACCTGCTCTTATGCTTATTATAGTAATAATTACCCTGCCTTTTAGCCACACTGGTTAACTCCTATTTTTAGAGTCCTAGCTAACATTATGGAGGATTAATATTCTTTTTTCCTTCTTTTTATTATTACATGATGTGGCTGCAGCTAAGTCATAGCCTGTTTCCCTGCTTTTTGAAAATGCGTATACAAGGAGTAACTTCCTAATATTTGAAGAGTTCATAAATTATGAATTCAGAAAATTTCCATTCCCGCCCACCACCTTTCCTGCTGTAGCAATTCTGGAGCCATTTGGTGGTGATTTGTAAATCTCTGAACCTGTAACAGGAGAATGGATGATTCTGAGAATGCATCTAAGAGAAATAGTTTGCATCGTTTGGAACAATGAACCATTCTGTAATTGAATACGAGACCTAAGACAGCATGAATGAGATCATGTCTGCAAAACGGTCTGAGCCCCTCAGAGGCAGCCACTCCATAAATACAAGGCATTGTTGTTGCAGCATTTGTAACACCACATAACAGGAGCACTCCTTGTTGTGAGAGGAAAATGGTCTATATGGGGTTTCATGAATAAAAGCATGAGCTTGCTCACTCCACCCTCATTGTTTCCAGCTCTGTTCTGGCCTCTGGGCCAGTATTTTACTCTGTTTTCCATCTTTCCACTTAAAACAGGCATGGACATGTTGGAAGGAACTCAGCAAAATGTGTCATTCACTCAGTAATTCATCCGATGTTTACTGAGAGCCTTCTATGTGCCAGTCCTATGCTAGGGAGCTTGATGAGGTCTTTGTCCTCAAAGTTTTATTCCCAATGCTCCCTGTAGCCCCAAGAATCTCTACTCTCAAGTGATTATTTTCACCACCTAAAACTCTTCCTTTGTGCCAGGAGCTCTCAGAGTTCACACAGGTGCAAACATTTTACACACATTTTCTAATGTCGTCAAGGACAGAAACCATTTCCTCTTTTTTTCTTGTCTCCTGATAAATAAAATGCCTTGTTGGTGAGAAACTACTATGATTTAGGGATAAATGATGACTATTTATTCAACAAATATTTTCCAAGAGGCTATAATGTGGTGGGTATGCACTGTGGGTATGCACTAATGATACAGGCAAGAAGGAGAAAGATAAGTTTTCTACCCTCAAGAAAAATAATCAAGATATAAACAAGCCCTGCCCTGTGTGGCTCAGTTGGGTGTCATTCCACTAAGTGAAATTTCACTGGTTCGATTCCTTGTCCGGGCACATGCCTGGGTTGTGGGTTTGGTCCTCAGTCCCGGTGTGTATGAGTGGTAACCAACCCTCCTCTCTCACATCGATGTTTCTCTCCTTTTCTTTCTCCCTCCCTTCCCCCATCTCTAAAAATAAACAAATAAAATTGTTTTTTTTTTTAAAGATATAAACAAGTAAAGATATGACACAATGACAGATAGTATAAGTTTTAGGAGTAAAAATAGACCAGGATGAGGGAATTAGAAATGACTGGGGGCCATTTTAGATAGGTTGGTGACATCTGGAAAGGAACCAGACCATGTGGATATTTGGGGGATAGTTATTGCAGGCAGAGAGGAAGCCAAGTGAGATTTATACTGAGATTTACCCTGAGATTTACACTCCGCATCATGTGGAGGCCGGTCCATCCAAGTGAATGATTATGCACTAACATAGTAGGAAAGGTGGTGAGAAGGGTACACAGGGGCCTGCTTATGCAGGTCATTTGGTTGTGACAATGGTGGGCAGTCCGGGGGATGCTCACTCCTGTGCACAAGAGGCCATTACTTCTCGTCTAAACTGCCACAGGACCTTCTCACTACTCTTCCTCATGCCAGTGTCTCCTCTTTCCATCATCCCTGTGCACCTGATTTGAGATCGCCATCCAGCCTTGGGTGAGACCATGCCACCTTCATCCTCAAAACTTCTCAATGGCTCCCTGACTTTTGGGAAACTAGATTCGAATTATGCTCCATGGTATTAAAACACTCTGCAAATGGATGGGTCCAGGTCTTCCAGTCCCACCCCCCTTTATATTCATCTGCTCGCCCTGCACTCCCACAGCACAGGAACACGGCAGTCCTTCAGATCGCCCAGCCCTTTGATCATGCAGTCTCCTCAACTTGCATCATCCATCAGGACTTGGCTCGAATGCCACCCCCTCCTCAACCCCAAGCTACAGTAAGCTGTCTTCACTATATGCTTCAACATGGGTGTTCCACTTGCGCTATGTTTGACTCTGCTTTGATGAACACAACTTCTGTACATACCAGGTTCAGAAGAGACTTGCTGAATGAGGGATGATCTTCACTACTGAAAGCAAACAACTACAGGAGCTCACATTTATTAAGGGCTCACCAAGTGCTTAGACTTTGGGTAGGAACCTTAAGCAGATGATCTCATTTAGTCTTTACAGTAGTCCAGGAGTTGGGACTGTCACCAATGAATTTACAGGGGAAGGGATAGAAATTCAGAAAGCTGAGAACCTTAACCATATTCACTTTGTCACAAATGCGTGTGCTCTTAACCATCACGTGGTTAAGAAACTCCATTCCCATGGAGGTCAGAACCAATTCACAGAAGAATGGAGAGATTCCAGGTGACCATGAGTAAGGACTTCCTGAAAATGAAGGTGCTTTAGCTCTGGAATGGATTTCCAAGGCCCTGATGGAGGAAGGTAAGCTTGCTGTGGCCCTAAGCATGGGCCCGGCTAGGTGATGACCCTTGGAGACCCTAGCATGGAGCTGGCTAGGTGGTGACCCTTGGAGACCCTAAGCATGGGCCTGGCTAGGTGGTGACCCTTGGAGA
>PVKM010031502.1:0-16803 GCA_004027735.1 Carollia perspicillata | reverse complement strand
ATCACACTTTGCTTATGGGTTCTGTTCATCCATCTTTGTCTGCTCGAGTAGATGGCAGGGATGTGTTACCATTGCAACCAGACTTTCTAACACAGCATCCTGTTCAGAATTGGTACTCCATACATACCTGCAGAATGAGAGAATCATCTGTTGTTTTGCCTCAGACCTACCACTAGACATTTAGTGAGAGCCTACAACAAGGAAGATATCCCTACTCAGATCCTAATTAGTGTCCAAGACAAAGCAGAATCAAACAATGTAGCCAAGGGCATTGGCAATATTAAGTGATGAGGCCTGGACTTTGAATCCAGGCGACATTCTCTTAACTCCATTTAGAAGTGACTAGTATGAGAGTTTCAACCTCTGGCAGTTCAGCCTAGGCTGGTCCTTTCCAAATGACTCTCTCCAGCTCAATGTCTCCCCGTTATTTCTTGCCTTTTTCCTTATTGGTAAAAGAGAGAAGACAAGGACAAAATATAAATATGAAAGAAGTAGACTTAATTTCCAAGTATCTTACTAGACCTACCTGGTACTTAGAAGGAACTTTATTTTTTTAAAGATTTTATTTATTTTTAGAGAGAGGGGAAGGGAGGGAGAATGAGAGGGAGAGAACATCAGTGTGTGGTTGCCTCTCATGCACCCCCAACTGGGGACCTGGCCTGCAACCCAGCCTTGTGCCTTGACTGGGAATTAAACTGGTGACCCTTTGGTTCACAGGCCAGCACTCAATCTACTGAGCCACACCAGCAAGGGAGAAGAAACTTTAAAATGTTAAATGGATACCTCCGTGAGATATTTATTCCTTCTTACCAAAGAAGTATTATCAGAAGTTAGGATCTTCTCTTATGAGCACCAAAAATGTATTACATAAAATGGCGTTTTATTTAGCCTGATTATAGTCTGATGAGTGAGCACTGTGTTAGTTTCTTTGAAACATATTTTTTAAATATATTATAATCTTATTTCTCAATGCATAGTTATGAAGATGAATAAATTCATTATACATGCATATATACACACAAATATCTATTATCTGTGCATGTATCTGTGTATCTATGTACCTGCCTACCTCCCTACCTATCATATGTCCTTCTAACTAGAGATACAATGTGGAACTAAATTGTTTAGTTGTATGGGAATTAGACCAATGCCTTAGAGTTTAAAAATGGAAGAGGTCAATGCAAGCTGGGGAACCTGGCAAATGCACCTGGGGATGGTATGGATTCCAGAAATGGGTAGAATTTGATATGTAGAGAAGAGGAGGGCACTATTGTAAACCTAGGGATCACTGCCTGCAATCCTCCAGGCTGGGAGGGAAAAGAGTCCTAGTGTAAGAAGGCATTGAGAAGAGGAAGTAGTCAAATGTGCATATGCATGTGTATTTGTTTTTCAGCAACATGGGAAAAGTGGATTCCAAAGGACGTATCAAGGTGAGTTCATGTGAGTGATAGAGCAAGAAAGGAATTAATCCAATAAAATAACAAGCAAAGTGATGGGAATAACTATTTCAAACAATGCCAATACTTTCAAGTAGCCATAAGAAGCTCACTGGTTGGACCAGAATTGAGGTGTGGTGGTTCACTCAAGGTTAAGCATTAGGCCAAAGCGAGAGAAGAGAATGACATTATTAATGTCAGCTGTTTGCTACAACAACAAGCAGGGGAAATTGAAAATGTTGCAGAATCAGGGTCTCCTAATCTTTATAGTTTAAGCATGAATCTTTTCTTCCTCTGTTGGATAACTGCACCAAAAATAAATGTTTTCTTGCAGACTTCGAAGTCTGTTCTTAAGGTTTTCTGGAGCACAGAGTGAATGTCAAATGCTAACTGAATATAATCATAGCCCAATTATTAGCAGGTTAATTTTCACATGTTGTAACCAAAGATTCTGGCACTGTTAGCACCAGTAATTGTGTTCTGGGTTTTTTCCTCAAGGGTTGAGGACAGGGCAAGATTCATATTATTAAGGAATTAACTCTTCATAAGTGATGGAAGTGAAAATATAATACAAAATAAATAACAAAGCATATTTCTGATTTTGATAGGTCCTCAAATTTCATTCTTGGATTTAACTTTTATTGTATTTTATTTTCCAATACCATTTAGTCCCCTTGTACCCTCCATCCCCAATTGATACGGATGGGAAACAGAGATGTATATGTGTTAAATACATAGACAATTGTTAAACAGTCTTTCCTTAAAGCCAATACTGGAAACTTTGACAATACAACCTATTCAAATATTATGGACAAGGGGACATGCTGGCCTAGTCAAGTTCCAGATATTCCCCCATTCACAAGGCACATATTTTTGTATTTTGCTATACGGTCCTTGATATGGATTTCAATTTTACATACAATGAAAGGGATTCTGCAATGTGGGATTAATGTTCTTGCCAACATTTAAGAATTTTATTTTTCTATAAGAAAAACAATTAAGAAACAGAAGTTCATTGTTTTCTTTGTTGCTTTGTTCTTGTATATTATGTCTCTCCTTGACAATATCAATTCTACATTTAAACCTATTGTCTCAAAAAGTAGCATTGGATACTTTCTTCTGAGAATATTCTTAAAACAAATGAGAAGTAGCCTAAATTTTAGTGACTATGTTAAAAAGTGCTGCTTGCTTTCCTGTGTAATTTTCTGTCCTATTCCTGAGGCAGATACTTGTCTTTTAAAAGGTAGACTATTTGATCATTTGGTTTTAACTAGTCATGAAAACTCACTTTTGGTGATACTGGAATTTAAATGGCCCTGCTCCCAAGTGAGAGTGTCAAGTAGAAAGCATCCCAAACTCCAAGCTCAGAAATGAGAGTTCTAGTTGTACATGTGCAGCAAACAATCTGTGGAACTCTGGATAATTCACTTAATTAAAAGTTTTCTATAAAGTTGAAGACTTGATGATCAGAATCAATGAAGAATTCTAAGCAGTTTTCATAAAGGAAAGCACTAAATAAATAGCAGAACTCTTAGACTAAAGTTTCCTTAGACTGCCTGACTCTTTCAGGTTTGTCAAAACATGCCATACACATACAACACACACAACCATAAGAGAACGCCGATACATCAAACCACTTAGAATGAGGCTGGTCTGACTGTACCTGGGGGTAATGCAGAGGGCCCAGTGCTCCTTCTCCGTGAGCCCCACCCTGTTTATTGGTATCTCTAAGGAGCACAAGTTTCAAAATTATTGGGATAATTGCATTAAGACATTCTCATAGTTTGTAAAGGAGATTTTATCCCAAATAATAGTATTTTTATTATATTCTTTATTTTTTTCTTTCTGTAGTAATAATGGTGAAGAAACCAGAGAGGCCACAACTGTCAGGATGAACCCTAATCTAGCCATACAACCTGTGATCCTTCTTTTCTTGGCAGTTAGATATGCCAGAGAAGATCACTGTGTGGATATGAAATAAGAACTAAAAAAATGGAGAGGGGGCTGGAAGGCTCAGGACAGAACAATAAGTGCCTCCAAGGCAAGATTCCTTCAACTTCGCTGTGCACTGATTCTCTTCCCGCCTGCACCTTAGTGATTCTTTTTTTTTTAAATAGATTTTATTTATTTATCTCTAGAGGGGAAGGGAAGGACAGAAGGAAATAGCAATGTATGGTTGCCTCTCATGGGTCCCCTGCTGGGAACTGGCCTGCAACCCAGGCATGTGCCCTGACTGGGAATTGAACCATAATCCTTTGGTTCACAGGCCCGAGCTCAATCCACTGAGCTACACCAGCCAGGGCCACCTTAGTGATTCTAAAACAGTAATTTGGCTTCAAAATGTAAGCAAATGTGAGGGAATCTGTGTAAGAAATATGCTAAAAATTATAAAATGACTAATCAGAAGTTTAAGTTGAGAGGTTATTTCAATTCATTATGTAAATAACGTGAAATAATTCTAAAATGTAAAAATGTGATGATCTCTCTCTTTGTGATAGCCAAGAGGCTAATGCTTTACTTTGTACTTATATCAAGTAATAGGTTGTACAGATGGCAAAGCAATACTTGTTCTTCAAAAAATACTTTTTTGTTTTTTTTTTTAGTTAACTTTGAGATCTCATGCTTGCAGTTGTCTATTTACTAGAATTAAAGCATTCTCTTTACTAGGATTTATTCATTCATTTCTATGGAAGGAAATATAGGAAAGGGAAAAGAGAAGTGTTTCTTCACTGGAAACACAAAGTGGGCTGGTAGGATTTAACAATTGTAGAAAATAAATAAGAGGTAGTAGTCCGTTTTGGAAGTAATTCAGGTACCTGCAGATAGTAGAATTTAGGGGCATGAAATCACTATTCTCTGGTATCAACCCATGAATAATGGATATAGCTATGGGCATAATTTACAAATGACAGCTTATAACTTAAACAGAACTGTACAGCTCAACTGGAGGCTGCCAGTCAACCAAAAAACAACGCTAGAATATTTCTGTCTATTATATACTCTTTTTATTCCTTGACTTCACTCAATTTCACCTAGTGCTGTCGTCATGACCTGAAAATTAAGACTGTTTTCCTACTAATGTTGTAGAGATTTGTGAGCTTGATTCTTCACCTCAAATGTGAGAAAGATCACCAGGCACCAGGAACTAGACCATTTTTTAATATTTTCTGCCACATTCGAAAAGGAAAACCTAGAGACCAAAAGGAAATAGAGGAGCCAAGAAGTATAAAAAATAACGTATTTAAATAACCTGGTTTGCCTCATACCACACGCCACTTTATCTGTCCCTACCATTCATTGCCTGTACACCCTTGTACCACTGATCTCAGGACACTGGGACAAGGGGCAGAAAAAGAGAGTTCTCTATTCTCAACTCTTTGGCCACTGAAATACAACAGAAGGCAGTTTTGACTATGGTACTCTCAGAAGAGAGATTTAGACACTTTTTAATTCTCTTCTCCATGAACCTGCATCCTACATTTTCCCCTTCCTACTCAAGTGATTCTAAAGGAGCAGGCTTCAAAAAACAGGTGTATTTGTGACAGATATATTTAGAACATAAAAGGCAGTACAGATGGCATTTAAAAGAGAAAAGGAAATGTAGACGGCATTTTCTCCAGCTTCTGAGCTGAGTTGTATATTTGGTAAATGGTTAGAAAAAAACCCCAAGTGGGCTTCTTTAAAACAATGAGGAGTAGTGTATTGTACTTCTTACTGAGGGGAAACAGAATATGTCTACCCCAAAATGTACCACTTTGGCATGGGGTTTATTTGGAACTGAGGACAATCGAAATCTAACGGAATCAGTAAGAGCTGTTTATCTTCCCCTTAATTGCCTAAAACATTTTAAATAGCGGACCTGTACCAGGAGAGAGCTCATACCAAAGATAACTTTTTATCAGAAGGGTGTATCTGTATAGCAAGGCAAACATTTGTTTACCAAGCATGTACTTTTCTTGCCCTTTTCCCCTTGGATGCCCCAGACTTCTAACGCTTCTCCTTAGCGCAGGATGGCATACTTACCACAATTGCTTGAATATCTTTGGATTTCATGTTTTGGGGGCTCCTCTACACAAAAATGTGTTTTTCATCTATTAAATTGTCTTATGTCATTTTAACTATTAGACCATCCACAGAATGTAAAAGGGAAGAAGGTTAAAGTTTTGAGCTTCTAAACTATTAGGTACCATCTCCTTCTCACCACTTCTACCCCAAACCTATCCCAACCTTCTTTCTTTTAACAGTTTTAAAATTTCTGCCCTGCCTGGTGTGGCTCAATGGATTGAGTGCCAGCCTGTGAACCAAAGGGTCACTGGTTCAATTCCTAGTCAGGGCACTTACCTAGGTTGTGGGCCAGGTCCCCAGATGAGGGGAAGAGAGGCACAACCACACATTGATGTTTCTCTCTCCCTCTTTCTCCCTCCCTTCCCCTCTCTCTAAAGGTAAATAAATAAAATCTTTAATTTTTTTTAAATTTCTCACATCCATGTTTGAGTTGAATATTCAGTAGGCACAATCATCTGTGAAAAAGCATTGTCTAGATCAATGTTTCCTAACAAATCTACCCTCAAATATGAGTTCTCAGGATAACAATAGGTATTAAAGAGAAATAGACAATGACAACAGTTTTTATCATCAAAATATGTTTGAGAAATATTGGGTATAGAAAAGTTTATAGATTAATTTAGTACTCAGAACTTTTAATGTGCTAATTTCTCATGTTAATTTCTGGGGAGAGTGGGTAGTATTTGACAAAGAAAACTTTCCTCCTAGGAAACACTTAGGAGACCATTGTCCTGAAGAAGATGCTTCAGAGCACTCCAGCCTAGGCACTCTCCTCAATGGAGATTGTTTCTTTGAGGAGGATTGTTTCTTTAATTCAATGTGACAATAGCTCCCCCATGTAAGAAAGACTGTGATCCAATATTATTTGCATAAATAAATATTAACATATATTTTTAACAAAAATATTGTAATTACAACATCATAAGAATATACAAGTGAACCAAATAACTCATTAAGAAATCTACAGAAAAGGCTAAAATGTACGATAACAACTGAAGAAGTAGGAAACCTAAATCTCTACTAGGTTCTCTTTTCAGTTTCTTTAACTGCAGAATAAAAGGACAGGGCAACACCCATGTTTCTCAAATTTGCCTGACCTTAATAATGTGGAAACAGAGGTTGCAAATGAAATGGGGATTGTTAAAAATTCAAAATCCACTGAAACTTACTGTATTTCTAGGGGATGGAAGGTGGTGTGGTGGGGAGAGGATCCGTTGATCAGGAAATTTTTGAAAAAATGTAGGGAGGATGATATGTCAATTGAATTTAAAAATTCTATGAAGATTAACTGTTTTTAAATGAACTTTTTAAAAGCAATTGAGTTTTAGAGGGTTTAATGTCAAATTACACTGTTTTCATTATAAATGTGGTTCACATAAGGCAGAGAAGTAGAGCTAGAGGGAAAAATACATTACCTGCAATTAAACCAGTCATATAACCCATGGGAAATTTTTTTATTGTTGTTGTTTTTAGTTAAAGTACAATTCATTGATTATGCTATTACAGTTGTTCCATTTTTTTCTCCCCTTTATTCTCCTGTGCCCTGCACCCCACCAACATTGCCCACTTTTGTTTCAGATCTTACTGGTAAGATCTTTTGCTTCTCCATTTCTTACACTATTCTGAACCTTCCACTGTCTATTTTTGTACCTACAATTTATGCTTATTATTCACTGTACCTTTTCCCTCATTCTCCCCACTTCTTCCCCAGCTGAAAACCTTCCACGTAATCTCAATTTCTGTGATGCTGTTCCTGTTCTAGTTCTTTGCTTAGTTGTATTTTGTTTTAAGGTTCAGTAGTTGATAGTTGTGAGTTTGTTGTCATTTAACTGCTCATAGTTTTGATCGTCTTCTTTTTCTTAGATAAGTCCCTTTAATATTTCATATGATAAGGTCTTGGTGATGATAAACTCCTTTAAATTGAGCATATCTGGGAAAGTACTTTATCTGCCCTTCCATTTTAAATGATAACTTTGCTGAATAGAGTAATCTTGGATGTAGGTCCTTGCCTTTGATGACTTGGAATACTTCTTTTCAGCCCTTTCTTGCCTGTAAGGTCTCTTTTGAGAAATCAGCTGACAGTCTGATGGGAACTCCTTTGTAGGTAACTGTCTCCTTTTCTCTTGCTGCTTCCAGGATTCTCTCCTTAATTTTAATCTTGGTTAATGTAATTATGATGTGCCTTGATGTGTTCCTCCTTGGGTCCACCATCTTTGGGACTCTCTGAGCTTCCTGGACTTCCTGGAAATTTATTTCCTTCACCAGATTGGGGAATTTCTCCTTCATTATTTTTTCACATAAGTTTTCCATTTCTTGCTCTTCCTCTTCTCCTTCTGGCACCCCTATGATTTAGGTATTGGAACCTTTAAAGTTGTCCCGGAGGTTCCTAAGCCTCTCCTCATTTTTTTGAATTCTTTTTTCTTCGTTCTGTTCTGGTTGAGTGTTTATTTCTTCCTTCTGCTCCAAATCATTGATTTGAGCACTAGTTTCCTTCCCTTCTCTGTTGGTTCCCTGTATATTTTTCTCTATTTCTCTTTGTATAGCCTTCACTTTTCCCTCAATTTTGCAACCATACTCAAGCATTTATGTGAGCATCCTGATTAGCAGTGTTTTGAACTCTGCATTTGATAGGTTGGCTATCTCCTTGTTGCTTAGTTCTTTTTCTGGAGTTTTGATGTGATCTTTCATTTGGGCCATATTTCTTCGTTTAGGTACACCTGTTACATTGTAAGGGGTGGAGCCTTAGGTATTCACCAGGGTGGGGCAACCCACATGGCTGCATGGAAGTGCCATATGTGGGGGAGGGGTCAGAAAGGGAACAATGCTGCTTGCTCTGCTCTCCACCAGCTTTCAGTCACTTCGTCCTCTACCCACAAGCAAATTGGGCCCTTCTGGTGCTGATGCCTGGGTGGTGGGTTTGTGTATATTCTAGGACCCTGTGTGTCTCTCCAATGATCTCTTCTGTGAAGTTTGGAGTTTCCCCTGCCACCATAACCCCCACAGGTTTTTACAGGCGGAAGTTTTGAGGCCTTATTTCCTTGTGCTGGAACCCTGGATTTTGCAGTCTGTCTTGCTCCCCAGTTGTTCCTCCTTGTTTATCCATACACAGATGTGGGATTGCCAGCTGCTGCTTCACCCATCCAGTCCTCTAGTTGCCTTCTTGTCACATGTCCTCTCTGCCTGTTGTCTGTCTCCACTCCTCCTACCAGTCTGGATGAATGTTTCTTCTTTAACTCCTTGGTTGCTATACTTCCATACAATTTAATTTTCTGACAGTTTTTTTTTTTAATTTGTTGTTGTCCTTCTTTTGGTTGCACAAAGAGGCAAAGTGTATCTACCTATGCTTCCATCTTTGCCAGAAGTATGGAACCTTTTTATTTTATTTTATTTTACTTCCTTATTTAAGATTTTCATCTAAATAATATTCCATAGTTGAATTTACTTCCTAACTCAAAGAATAGATCATAGTTACTTAACAGTACAATACCTTGGGCTGCCTGGGTGTGTGAAAATGCCATGTGTGCGTGGATTTCCATATCTGATAAAAAATCTTTTGCTTAATTCTCATACTGTGAATCACAGAAAATTTACTGTGCTGCCCAATTTTATTAGGTAACCCACCTTGTACTGTGTTTTTCCCACCCCCTGGGCTGTGAGGGCAAATGAGCAAAGAAACTCTCCCTCCAGTGTGTTCTTTCTGTTCCTGGGTCTGACTTTAACCCAAGGCGCACACTAACCTGGGGGGATCAAAACTGAATCATCTTGGTAACACATATCTGCAATCTTCCTGTGTCCCTATTGCCATAGCAACCAGACAATTGCTATGTAGCTAAACTAAATTATTTTTACTGGTCTCTTCTGACCACTCGTGTTTTACTTTTTTACTTCAAGCATCTATTTTCACCTTGTTTCTTTGGCTGACAGAAGTTTAAAGGAGGCATTTTTTTCCTTCCCTTCATTTAAAACTGTGTGATGAACATACAAACATATTAAAAGCAATTATACATACATGCTTTCCCTACAAGCTATGGCTCTGAGTCAGTGGCAATCAGGGTTTCATAGGGGTGCTTTCTTTCATCACCTAGAGTATGGATAAGTATGACTTGTGAGCTAATTAAGGTGATTTACTTTGAAATGAAATTTTATTTTAATTTAGAATATATGTCAGTAGGTGATGGTCAGTTTTAATACACATATAATATTTTGTAA
This sequence comes from Carollia perspicillata, assembly GCA_004027735.1. NCBI lineage: Eukaryota > Metazoa > Chordata > Mammalia > Chiroptera > Phyllostomidae > Carollia > Carollia perspicillata. The sequence goes on along the minus strand of PVKM010031502.1, from coordinate 7,093 downwards.
AAACAGAAAAGTAACTCCTTGCTTTTAAGAAACACATACTTCCCTTTTCAAAGTAATGAAAATCCTTATTTTATATTTAATATGTATGCAAGGTCTGTCCAGAAGTATCCAATCATTTAATATAAAAAATGGAGTCATTTATGGAAAAAGATACAAGAAATATCATACATAGGACAATGACGTCTCAGGCCCCTTCAAAGTAGGCACCTTGGGACCTCACATAGTTCTCTCAACTGCAGCACAATGTTCCTTCTGCTCTGGTAGCAGAAGCCATGGAACAAATTTTGCCATGACACATTTCATGTTAAGATTCTGCATAGAAATCTCAGACACAGTAAGTTTTTGGAATCCTTAGATCTGTTTCTAGTTTTTGCGCTGTAAGTTGCCGATCTTTGTTGATTGCAGCTTGTACACATTCAACATTCTCAGGTGTTCTGCTTGTGGTAGGCCTTCCAGAACATGGATCATTTTCAACAGATTCTTGACCATCTTTGAAGCATTTGTGCCACATTTTATTTGCTATGTACTTTTTGCATCTTCCCCAACAGCCTTCTGAATCATCCAATAGTTTCCATAGAGGAATGTTCAAGCTTAACGCAAAATTTGATATGGATTCATTGCTCTTCTTGCTGTCACTTTGAATGTGACAGGCACACAGTACACATGCTCACTCAATGGTGTCTACTGGCCTCATTGACTAGTGCAGTGAAGCTGTCATTGTTCATATATGCGCATTCCAGGCCACTTCCCGTCCAGCCAAGCATTCCTTGGCTACCAGGTTACACTGATATGGTGCAAGCCATTGTCATTATATTAACAATGACTGGACTTTTTTCCTACAGACCTCATATAGCATGCTACAATTTTGCATTAATCAATTGCTACTTAAATGCCTAAAGTTACTTTTTATCTATTCTTTATTATTGATAAAATTATAGAATATATTTATTTTCCAGAGAAAAAGGGTGTCAAAGATCAAAGCTTTGTACTAATTCGAAGGCACTTGAAGCCAAGAACTTTGACTTAAACATTTCTGTATCACCATTGGACATGACACCATGGATAAAAAAAAGGGTTCTACAGAAAGTAACCTCACAGAGTGATCTGATCATAGATTTCTAACTGGGTATGTCATGATGGATAGTTATGCACCAACCATATAACTTCATTAGTAAAAGCCTTATTTTCTTAAGGAAGCTCTGCTTACTGTTCCTGTGCATCTATGTGAGCACACCTTTGAAGTGCCCCCTTTCAGACCCACCAAGAGACCACATAAGCTGAACTATCCTATAATTCCATCCCCAAATTGCTTCCTCCCACTTTTGTGTAGTCTTCCTTATATTTCTTTTCTTAATTTAAAATGTATTAAAAACCTGCAAAACTGTTATTCTCTGGAGCATTTGAGATCTTGCTTCTGGATATATGTCACATCAATTTGGCTCAAATAAATTTTTGTAAAAGTTCCTCACAGGTTTGGCTGTTTCTTACATTGACAATACTTTGATTTACTTTTAGTAAGCACTCACAAATATCGGATCCATAATTATCCTGATGAATAATATAAACAGATGATGCGAGTTACTCGCATCATCTGTTTATATTATTTTTCATTTCAATTTGTATAAATGGACATAGACCAAATTTGGACTATGGGGAAAACATTGAATGGGGATTTCTGTTTTGCTAAACCAAGTTTGATGGCATTCTATAAACAGCAGTAAGATAATGGACATAAAACTAATGTCATATTAAATTGGAAGCATTCAAAGGCAATTTTGAACTTGTATTGCATTTCAAATTTAGTGTGGAATTCTGTGATTATGACTATCTTTGGGAGCTCAAGATGATCTGTACAATTTTATTGAGGTTTGCTTGATATTTAGATTAGGCAAGAAATGAAGTTTAGAAAAACATTTAAATCATCCTGAAGAAGTATTGTGAATTTTTTTTTTGTATTTTCAAGAGTGAGAATCAATGAGGTTTGATAAAAATTAACTGTTGAAAAATAAAATTTTAAATTAAGTGTAATTTAAAATTCATGACAGTGACATTGTGACTTATAATCATATTTGGTCTAAGTCTCTTGTTTCCAAAACAGAAACAGAGCACTTAAACCTCTGGAAGAGATAAAAGTGTCTTTTGTTATGTTAATGGCGTGGCCTTTAAAAAGCCCCTAAATTACGAAATGGTAGGTGCTGGCTATCAGAGATACCAGCTAAGATATTAGAGGGCTGGCATTTTCAGTTCCACCTTTATATCTCCAGGGTAAGGAGAGGGGCTGGAGGTTAAAGTTATCAATAATGGCCAAGGAGCTAATCAATCATGCCTACGTAATGAAGTCTCCATAAAAACCTCCAAAAGTAAGGGACCCAAACAACAGGGGAACAGAAGCTCCTTTCTTCAGGACCTCACCCCATGTATGTCTTCATCTGGCTGTTGATTCCTATCCTTCAATATCCTTCATAATAAATCGACAATCTAGTTAGTAAACAGGTTTCCTGAGTTCTGTGAGTTGTTCTAGAAAATTAATTAAGCCCAAGGATGAGGTCCTGACAACCTCCAAGTTATAGGCAGTTGGTTGGAAGCCCCGCTGACAACCTGGACTGGCAATGGGTGTCTGACATGGGGGCAGTCTCGTTGACTGAATCCTTAGTCCGTGCCATCTGATATTATAACCAGGTAGATAGTGTCAGAACTGATGTGTAGGGCATCCAGTTGGGATCAGAATCTGGACTGGAGTCAGAATTACAAGGATATTTTTGTTGAAAAGTATTGCTATATATAAAACCACTTTCAATTTGTAGTTGTATCTAGAAGACATTTTTAAACATTGTCATTGAAGGAAGTTTATGATGAAGTTTATTCAATTTGAAACTATAGAAAGAATTAAGAAATTCTGTACTATTAACCCTGAGATAATGAGGCAGGCTAGTAGGAAACTGGGAAAATTCCCTGGCAAGTGGAATGAAGAAACTGAGACAATGGTTGAACAAATGGCTTCGACAGCTGAGCAATTAACAGCCAGCTGATATAACACTAGACTCTGTCCTCCCCAACCAAAGACCCCTAAGAGCAGGAGGTCTAAACCTAGCCTCTCTAAACAAAGCTACCAAAGAGCAGGTGATTCAAATCACCTTCTCAGGGAGATAGATAACAAAAAGCCAATTGGAGCCAGACTAATTCAAAATAGAGGTAAAACTAACTAGAGAATGACCCCTGACCCTATTATACATTCATTTAGATATATCAGCATACTAAATGACTCACCTGGAGATCTAATGACTATTCTGCTGAAGTCCTCCCCTGAGACCTCCCCTAAAATTCCCACCTATAGAAAAATAGATAAAACCCGCAAGACAAAGAACACCAGCATTTGTTACCTTCTTTGAGCATGCCAATTCCTCCCTTTCCTTAGGCGTGTACTTGCTTCTTCTATCCTAGGCTCTCAAGGTCCCAATGAGACTTTCAAACAGGGGAGCAATGGGCAGCAGCAGCTCATCCAGGCCTAACTCTGATCCTGTTTCCATGAAGCCTTCCTAAGCCTCACTGCCTCAAGTCAATAACTTAACTCTCACTTTCACCTGAAATTTTTCCCACACAAGTCAACAACCTGGAGGTCACCTGACACACAAAAGGTCCTGTACCAAGCCAGGGCAGGGCCAGTGCAGTGTGGAAGTAGTATGGTAACAGTAATAAATTTTTTGAGCTTATTAAGGTATAATTGATGTACAAAAATTGCAAACATTTATAATTTTAAACATTAGATGATAAAATGAAATCAATGCTGTCTCTTCTTTGTAAATCAATCCCTATTTCTGAACAAGTACTGAATTATAAACACTGTTTTAGAGTTCTTACAGAATTAATATAAATTGAGAGTCATTGAATTATATGAAGTGATAATGAGCGTATTTACAACGGACAAAATTGAGTAGAAAATAAAAAGCCATAATCTTTAAACTTTTATTTCTGTGTTTTTAAAGATTTTGTTTATTTATTTTTAGAGAAAGGGGAAGGGAAGAAGAAAGAGATGGGGAGAAATGTCAATGCGTGGTTGCCTTTCACATACCCCCTACTGGGGACCTGGCCTGCAACCCAGGCATGTGTGCTGACTAGGAATCAAAGCAGCGACCCTTTGGTTTGCAGCCTGTGCTCAATCCACTGAACTACTCCAGCCAGGGTCAAACGTTTCTTTATGTGAGTAATCAGTGTAATTTTACCTTTCTTTCAACTGAGTGGCATGCAACCAACAAAATTCAAAATCCCTCCATCCTAATCTAAAATCAGCATAATAAAAATGGGATATAACCTTAAACAAGAGATAGTGCTGAAATGAAGCTCCCTGTTAAGGATGGTTTTATTCAGCTTTTTGAAGAGTTGGAGGAGTTTTAGAGAAAATCTACCACATTCTCTTCCTATTTATCTCCAGACTCGCTTTTCTAATTAGTTGCTACTAAACTTTCAGAGTATGACATTTTACCATACAACCAAATGTTACATATATGTCCAAATGTCATGCTAATTTATGATTAGATTTAGGGGAAAAATAGGGAAACAGAATTGAATTAGAGAGAGGTTGTCCTTTAGAGGTTAAGCACTTCATGTTTAGAATCAGATGGCCTGTTTGAAGGCTACTCCATCATTAACTGTGTGACCTGGGCCAGTTGCTTCTTCTCCCTGAGCTTGATTCCCTCTCTGTGAAATGGACATGATAATAATAGTACCAACTCCTAGAACTGCTCTGTGGACTTAAATTGATAATCTATCAAACCACTTAGCATAGAGCCTGGCACATAGGAAATGCTCGATCAATGTCAGCTATTATTACATCTATCATAATTCTATTTTTATGACAATAATATACTTAAATGATTCCAAAATAATGGGAATCTATTTTGGCTTTAAAGTTTTATATAGATTTCAAGATTATATAGCTCTTTATACATTCAGAAATTTTTTCTTATGACTCAAGTCTCTTTGTGATTTTTCCCCAAACTAATGTTTTGAAGTACTCTCCTTGGTGAAGCTATAGGAAAACTATACTTGTGAACCAGTGGTAAATCTCTTTCCCATCACTCTTCTCCAGATTAAAATCTCTTGTTCATTTACGCTCCTTCATAGGATCCTGATATGGGTTACCAGGAATTTCTCTTAAGTAATAGAGTAATAAAAAAAAAACCCCTCAAACTAGCTTTAGTTTCATAGTATGATTTTGTAGCACTTATTATATTAGCATTTGTAAATGTTGTTATTATGGACGGTTGTCCAGTGTTTCTCCAAGTCATTTAAAACCCCTTGATTATTGGTACTAGGTTTTATATTTCTGTGTCTCTAGTACCTCCTCAGCACATAATGCGTATTCAGTGTGTGTGTGTGAGAGAGAGACAAATGGAAAGAAACTGTTAAACTGAATTCCTGTCTTCTTCTTTGCAATGGACCACCGTTGCTTGTTCTTCCTTAGTGGCACTCCTTCCCCAGCAAATTTTTCTAGTGTGGTCATCAGTAAGGCACTATACTTCTTATACCACAAGAGTGAGTGGATGAGCACAGGACTCAAGCTGGCCAATCAGAGTCCACTTTCTCAGGAACGATATGGACACTAGAGGGCAGAAGGTCATTCTTAACAAATCACCAACTGTGAGTCTTGAGACAGGAGAGAGGCTCCTGCTTCCATCAGATGCGTAGTGAAGTCATTGTGGAAGAGGGCATTGCTGACAGGAGGAATGTCAATCAATAGCTGTGCAGTTTAGGAATGCAGACATGCCGCAAAGCAGATCTGCCCCTGCACTTTTAGGTTTTTATTGTGACCCAATAAACTGTTCCTCCTCCTATTATTTTTTGCTTCACCCGTTTCCCACTTAGGAAAAAAAAGTAAAGGGAAATACCACTACTAAAAACAGAATGCTATAAATAGAATGGTGTCATTTGTTTCCAAAGACTATTAATATACTAGAGTGATGCAAAAATAATAATAAAAGCAAGATATTTTGTGCCAACTTTGGGGATAAGGTTAGTTAATATTGGAGTAAACACTGCAGCTGCAAGCGCCACTGGGGAGTATACTCGCTGGGCAGATGGGAAATGGGTTAGAGTGGTTTCGGTTGGGCTCTGCAGCCTGCACTGTGTTACAGCATTGACTAATACAGTCTCACGTGAGTGGCCAATGAAGCTTTGGAATCCACAGTGACGTCACCTCATAACCCCTTTTGATGCTCTAATACATATCCAAGGGGACTGACTGACTTAACACTAAATTTGTAAAAGCTGAACAGGACAACACAATGATACAGCCTATTTATTATAAATATTATCATAACATTTGAACTGGAACTAGAACTAGACTAGGAATAATGAAATCATCCAAGAGTGTAAAAGTTTGGTTTACTTTATTTAAATGGAGGCAGATATAACCAGTGATTTGATTGTCAATCCAGAACCACAAATGAATAATAAAAGGAGACCTTTGTTTTCTACTCATTTTCCTTCCAATTCATTGTTTTCTCCCTATGACTTCACTGAATTTGGTAGGAACTGTCCAACCAAGGCCTTGCCTCCCTGAGGTAGACTTTACACACATCAGTCCATACCAGTTGGATTGTAGATAAGATTTAAAAATTCACACCTTCTGAGAGTTATTTTCTACTTTTTCTAATGAATTGAGAAGGTCAGGCAGACTATGACAAAAAAAAAAAGCAAAAACAACAACTGATGGAGTCCACAAGTTTGCCCTGTAAAACCAGACAATAATGAGTGGGTCTATTGACCTGAAACAACAAAAAGAATAAAAATCTTGTCTAGGGGGGAATTTAGAAGGCAGGCACTTGATTTAGGTATTTTGACCCACAGGTTTACTCTTGCTTAATTCTCTCCAATACCTTCAGTAGTCCATTTCTGAATATTTTAGGATTCTTCTTAAATGTTGTGTATTATGCTATGTACTTGTGATACAAATATTTCATGCTTCACTCATTCATCAATACTTACAGTTCCCTAAGGGTAGCCCACTCCAGATTTTAATCCCTAATCTTGGAAACCTCTCAAGTTTCAAAACTCATCTAAGAGTTTATATTTCCCAAGTACTACCTCAAACTCC
>PVKM010031501.1:0-16785 GCA_004027735.1 Carollia perspicillata | reverse complement strand
TCCAAAAGGACCTATGCACCCCAATGTTCATAGCAGCACAATTTACAATAGCCAAGTGCCAGAAGCAACCTAGGTGCCCATCAGCAAATGAATGGATCAGAAAACTATGGTACATTTACACAATGGAATTCTATGCAGCAGAAAGAAAGAAGGAGCTCCCACCCTATGCAACAGCATGGATGGAACTGGAAAGCATTATGCTGAGTGAAATGAGCCAGGTGGTAAAAGACAAATACCATATGATCTCACCTTTAACAGGAACCTAAACAACAAAACAAACAAGCAAGCAAAATATAACCAGAGAAACTGAAATAGAGAACAGGCTGACAATGTCCAGAGCGGAGAGGGGAGGGAATTTCAGGGGAAAAGGGGAAGGGTTTACAAGAACAAGTATAGAGGACACATGGACAAAAACTAAGGGGGGTGGAAATGGGAGGAAGGTGGGGAGGACTGGGGGGGGTGGACTGAGATGGGAGTAAAAGACAGAAAACTGTACTTGAACAACAATTAAAATAAAAATAAAATAAAATAAAGTTCAAGTACATGTGTGAAGCACATTTAATACTCTATGTAAACTGCTGTTGAATTTTTTTTGAACTTCTCATTGTTTTGAAAATTCATGAACGTGAAGAGACTGTTTTGAGTGCCTGAAGTGTCTCTGAGGTATGATACATTCTGTATTTATTGCTCGTCTTTGTTGATCTATCTGACTCATCTTCCAAATAAGAAATTACAACTTTTACCTTCAGTAAGGTTGAAAATTTGGTTGGCAGTTTTTAGCCAGGAAGCAACTGAGACTTAGCAATAACTAAGAATTATTTCTATAAGCCTTGTTAAAATAATTTTTATAGCAATAGGTGGACAGCACACTGAAAACTCATGCAAATTAAGAACTTATCCCAGATAAGCAAAAGCTAAAGTTCATCACCACCAAGCCAGTATTACAAAAATATTAAAAGGAGGACTTTTTAAGAAGAAAGAAAAACAGATAAAAATATGAATAAAATGGCAAGAACTACTTACCAATAAATAATTATTTTTCTACCTTTATTTTGTTTTTAAAACAAAATTTATTGTATTATTTTCCATTACCATTTAACCCCTTGTACACCCCTCCCCCAAATAATTACTTTAAATGTGAGTGGATTAAATGCTCCAGTCGCAGGACATAGGGTGGCTGAATGGAGAAGAAAAGAAGACCAATGTATGTGCTGCCTGCAAGAGGCCCGCTTTAGATCAAAAGGTGCACACAGACTGGAAGCGAAGGGTTGGGAAAAGATATTTCATGCAGACTGAAATGAGAAAAAAAAAGCCGAGGTAGCAATACTTATATCAGACAAAATAGACTTAAGAACAAAGGCATAATAAGAGACACAGAATGACATTTCATATACCGTATCAGAGCTACGGAAGCAGCTTTAGTGTCCACTAATAGACGATTGGCTAAAGAAGATGTGGTACGTGTACAGGGTCCAGCAGAAGTAAGGCCTGCTGGAGTGTGGTTGGTAGGGTGATAATATGGGTGCAGAGTTTTACTATGAACATTTCACCTAAAATGTCACATGGCGTGTTTGACTGTGATATTGTTATGTTACAGAATTACATGTTTGTGATTTTGTAATAAAAAAGGGGTGTTATTTGTGCTGGACCCTGCATACAATGGAATATTACTCAGCCATAAAATAGAATGAAACTTTGCCATTTGCAACAACATGGATGGACTTAGGGGGTATTATGCCAAATGAAATAAGTCATACAGAGAAAGACAAATACCTTATAATTTCATTTATATGTGGGATGTAACAACCAAAATAAATGAATAATCAAAACAAACTAACTCACAGACACAGAGAGCAAACTGACGGTTGCCAGATGGGAGGGGGGTTTAGGGAGCTGGGTGGGAAAGGTGAGGCGATTATGCACAAATGGGCAGTTACAAACTGGTCACAGGGGTGTAGAGTACAGCTTAGGGAACATAGTCAATAATATTGTAATAACCGTGTGTGGTGTTAGGTGAGACACTAGACTTATTGGAGGAATTGCTTTGTAAGTTATGTAACTGTCTAATCACTGTGTTGTACACCTGAAACTAAAATAATATTGTATGCCAATTGTAACTGAACAATAAAAAATTAACTAAAAAATTAAACAGTAAAAAAAAATAAGAGCTTAAAGGAGTGGCTGGCTAGGAGTTAACTATGGCTAGAAATTGTATCTCTTCAACCAGCTACTTGGATGTTCTGTAGACACTGCCACTTTAATTCTTCTTAAACCAGTGGTCAAACCTGTTCTTAAAATGTTGAGCAATAACTTTTCATTAAGGATGCCAGTTCATCATAAAAGCAGAATTGTGCTCAGTGCAATAATCTTTCAAAGCGGGTCCATTTTTCTCCTTCGGAGTCTTCACTCTTACCGATACACTCAAGCGAGAACATGAACTCAGCAGGGTGCACAAGAAGGTGTCCCAGAGGGAGAGCGTGGGAGACACTGAATGGACTGGCTTTGCCTCAGTCTTAGCCATGGATCCATGTGGAGTGGACTGTAGCTATTCACTAGGTAAATGATTTTTCAAAAAATAGCAATAAAACTGTTTTCAGTACTTGGACACTCTCAACATCTCTTTCCAGTGTTTCTAATTCACAGCAACATTTGGCAGGCTGTTTCTCATTTACTACGTTTCACTTAAACTCATTATTATAGAAAGCTAACAAGTGTGAATGAGTGGCATCATTTCCTAATGCAGTCATATAGGCACCCAAAAATAAATTAAGACAGAAATGAGCAGACAGCTGTGAGACAATGAAGTGACAGCAAGAAGGGTGACATTATAAAGCAAATCAAGAGTTTGCTGACAGATTGCTCATCAAGGCTGAAAGGAAAGGTTTAAGCATGAAAATTGCTTGTAGACCCTAATACTTTAAAATTCATATTGAAATAGTTGATATAAAAGAAATTCAAACCTTTCTTCTGCTTTTGGGTTTCACAGCCTCTTAAAACTGCCTCTGGTTTCGTAGGGGCTATAAACTTGGGATAGGGTCGGGAAACCATAGCACAGATCCATGTGTAGGGAGAGGCATGCTATAAATTATACTTCTAACTTGCTCATGTATTTCTTCAAATGACCGACTTGTGGTCAAACACATGCTTTGCAGATGCCTTTGGCTAAAAACATGAAATACTTGTTTTGGACTCTTTCTGCTGAGAGAGGGACAGAGCGTTCGCCTGACTCAGTCAGTTATCATCATTTCAACCGCATCTCTGTATACCCTTTTCTGCAATGAGTCTATTTCGATTACAGCACATATGTTGACTCTTTTGGAAAAATACAAAAAATAATTGTGACATGTGCCATCAGTTTTTAGCAGTAGGTCTCCGCAGTGGGAAGAGGGAGTGTATCAGAATCACCTGTGTGTGTATGTGCATGTGTGTGCGTGTGTGTGTTTTCTTCCAAGGTACACACACTTTTTCCCAGGGAAAACTGAGTCGCATCTAAAGAGGCAGGTAGACTCTCTGATAGGTGGGGCTCGATGTGCGTGTGTGTCTGTACTTAGTTTGAAAAGTCCCATATGTGATGCTGATACTTCATCCTCCGTGTTGAAGAAAATCAATTTTTGTGTTTGAATTTAAAAGCTCAATAACCAAGAGGCTATTCCTCCTGGGCGTGCTCCATAATTTGATCTAGCTGCCAAATTACCCAAACAGGCAGGCTTAGTGACTAAGAGTTAACTCAGTTAACTGAGAAACTAGTTTTCTCGAAGATGTCCTAAAATAATGAAATAGAATTTTCATTTATATTAAAACCTTTCGTGGCATTTATGCATACCTAGATACACAAAAATAGAAAATTTAAGGCCTATCACTTAAATTAGCACTGATTTATAGGTGCAATTGGGTACTTTATTCTCAAGCTTTATCCTTATTCATTTTAGATTCCTGATTATCTCTGCTTTCTGGCTGAAAGCTTGAATTCTGCATTTTGCATTTTTTTTGGGGGGGTGGACATCTTTTAAAGCCTCACTGCAGAAGCAAAAAAGGAATAAATATATGTAATGATGTAAATATACAGTTTTATACACTCTCGTGATTTTAACTTTTATTTCAATAGCTTCCGTGTTCTAATATCTTACTTGCAGGCATTTTATTTAACTTGCACTGTAAATATAGCACTCAAGAATGTGTTTTTATATCTATGGTATTTCCAATTACAAATTTAATCTATACTAGGACTTAATTTTTATTTTATGTTTTAAACAGATTATAACAGGGTTTTAAATGGAGAAATAAGTAGTTTCTGGGTGAAACTAGTTTAATACTTTATTCTGGCTTCTCTCCCATTTGCAGATTAAATAACTTTGTATTGCTATATAAGGTGTCACTAAAAAGAAGCTGTATCTATTGAATACCATGTGTTCCCGAGACTACACTAGATGTTTTCCATATGTTCACATTTATCTCCCCAATAACCCTATGAAGTACTACACACCCAACGTTAAATGCATGAACTGAGAATCAAAGAGGTTTAGGCACTTGCTCAAGATTCCATAGCATTGAAAGGACTGATCTTGATTCATTATTATAATCATTAATGATTATAATAATTTTTATAGCCACCATTTATTGAGTAATTTCTAGATGTCAAAGATATTAAATTTTTTTGCACACAAACATATTTCACTCAGACATCAATGGAATTAACATCTACATTTTACCATTGAAGACATGGAAGATCAGGGAGGTAAAATAAATTTTCCAAGGTCACACAGCTAGTTAGTGACAGAACAGGGTTTGGACTTCCCAGCATTGCATTAACCACTTTCTTGTGTGCTTCCCAAACTATCTGTGTGTTTTGGTGAATGGTAATACTGTTAGGATAAGTGAGCAGTCCCATGGTGATCTTGAAGGACATTTTTCATTCATATGATAAACGACAGCATGCTGATTATCATATATATATTTTTTAAGTTTCATTGCTTTGTAGTTCCTTCTACATGCTTGTGTTGCAACCTGCATTGATTGGTGATCTAGCAGTAGTGGGTCATTTTCCTGGTGGCCAAACATGAATATATGTTAGTACAAATTACGGGTCTGCTTTATTCATCTGCATTAAACATTGCAGTTAACATCCCGTTTAAACACTGAGCTGAAATTGAGACATTGGACATGATAGTTTATTGAAGTCTGCCATTTTTGCCCAAGATTTGTTTGGCCAGCTTTTGAAAGCCTTAATGAGTTTAAATTATTCCATGAGCATCAGTCAAGCACACGAGAATCATGGGAGAGGATGGTGCTTCTCCTGCACAGCTGTTCTGCAGAGAGGGGATGCATGGAGAGGCAGAGAGGGGATGCATGGAGAGGCCTCCGGTCTTGGCAGGATGTTGTTGGAAGCGAAGGCTTCTCCTTCCTCAGGAGAGAAGCCTGCGACTCTCCTCACAGGCCCACACGATGCGGAATGTCACATTGCTTACATTCTTTTGATTCTTTTCCTGACTCCGAATTCACTCTGGCACTTGTCTAAAAACAGAACTGTCAGCACCTTCATTTTTCGTTCATCCTGTTTCCCAGCCAAGGATAAGGGGGAATAGGTTTAAATTCCCAAGTGTCTCAATTTGTGCAATAGCAGTGGGCAAGTCGTTCAGTTCAAGAGGCTCTCCCCACCCATCCTTACAGGGTTCCAGTGGAAATCTTACCAGCGTTCTTCCCTCAGAGTTTCCTGGCTCCTCGTCGTTTCTGGGCGATGGCCAGAGATGAAGGTCCCACCCAGGCTGTTCTCTGAAACGGGGAATTGACCGCCTCACTAACCATCAACTGTCAGCTATGTGGCATTTCCAAGTCCTTCCCCTCTTGATCTTGCAAGGAGTAACTTCTCGTTTTTTATGACTGAGATACGTCTGAGTATCTTACCTTCTGAGCCTCAGAGTAAGATCAGATTGCCTGAGAGAGGAAAACATTCAGAGAGCTTTCGTGTGTGTTAGAGAAAAGAGCCCAGTGGCCTGCACAGAGCTGGGACTTAACGAGCTCGTGAAACAGAGTCTCCTCATAGATCTCTGATGAGAAATACTCAGGGAATCTTTACGTGCCTTTGAACATGGGCCCCACTGGTGACTTGGTAAAGGAAATCTCTTAGTTGCTGAAGAAATAAATAATGTTTATTAATAGTATTTCAATGAACAGACTTAATTTTTTTTTTTTTACAGTTTATCTGACATCCACTCATCCCATTCCTTCAGCAAAGGCTCCTTAGGCACCTGTTCAGGAAACAGGTAGAGTATTGTGGTTTAAAAACACAAACTCTAGGATTAGACAGCCTGGTTTCAAACTCGGGTTCTTCCATTTAGAGTTCTGTGACCTTGGGCAAGTTCCTTAACCCCTCCTGCCTGGTTCACCTATTTTAAAAGTGGAAATAATAGTGATATGTGCCTCAGAGTATTGTTTTGAGCTATTTTATGTGATACATAGGAAGTTCTGGGCATGTAAAGATCTCTTAACAACTCTTGTCATTATCAATCAGGGCACTGCGTGTGTTCCTACTACCTGTATTACAGTTCTTACAACCTTCTGAGGAAAAGTCCTATCCTGAAATTGTTGATAATGCTCTTCAACAGTCAAAATATAAACACAGGGAAACCTAAACAAAATCCCAAAGTAAGTAATAGTATGGAATCCGTCACATGATTAAGAACCAGTGACTTCTTTTGTTCCTTTCAACTTGATGATTCAGATAACGCAGGCTGGAGTCTTCACAGGAAGGTATTTGTTCTGTGCCTGTGCAGTCAGGGAGAGCTTCAGGGAGAAGGAGGATTCTCACAGTCCAGCTCCAACTAGCCTGACCTCTTTTCCCCTCACATTCTGATCGCCTTTTCCCCCGTCCACCTCCAATTGTCGACCTCATCTGATTGAGCTCCTCGGTGAGCCATAGGCCCTGTGGCAATTCTATGCCTTTGCCAACAAATGATCCTTCCTTGTATTTTATTTTTTCCCCAGTTATCATAAAATGACGAAGTTTTGTGAACAGTGGGTCATTTGCCACTAAAATAAACCAGAACCCATGGCCCTCGTTTCCCCAGCACATCCCTCTCCACCAGCCTCCCCGGCTCACATCTCTCTCGGCCTTACCTTACTCCATCTCTTACCCTAAAATGGCCTCATCTCTACTTTTCTTGACTCCAAATACGAAAGGAGGAGTTGGTGGTACCCAGAATCTAAGAGTTTGCATTATGAAGTTCTCAGTCTAAGTGGATTTGAAATCCATCGTTTTCATGATTTTTATATATGCATGTGTCTAACCCAATGAAGCTGGAAATAAATAATCAGAATGAATCCCGATAACTGCTGAGCAAATATGGAAGTACTAATGAGTGTAATTTCTGGGGAATAGGGTAAATGCCATCCACTTTTAGGGCGAAGTGCATATTATCTATCAAACTGAAAACTCTTCAAAAGGTGGAATTAACAATTAAGTTTTTGAGGGTCTTGGAAAAAGGTGTAGTTAAAGCATAGAACTTTTGAATGTCAGACCTGACAGTGCCTCTTAATTAATATGATTAATGGCATGGGTGTTATTTCTGATTACATATGCTTGAGTTCAGGAGGCGCTTTTCTTAACTGCCCAACAGGTGGAGGCACGGGGAGGCCCACCGTGTCTCTAGAGTTCCCATGATGCAAGCAGCTGCTGCAGGGGCCGCAGTGTCACTAGGAGATGGGATGCCAAGGAGGATCTTGCATAGCATTTGATGGCCCCTCCACTTTCTGAAAAACCATAGGCTCTTGAGTCACGTCTTCAGTATTTGCTTCCGCCTTCCCCCACCCCAAGGCTTTGCCTAAGCTGACCATGAATTTCTGAGAAGACCAGACACTGAGCTTTTCTGAACAAGTGCTCACAATCTGTTATGCCTGGATAGTCCCACTCAGCATCCCACAACTTCTCATGCAGCGTGGGATCCAGGGAGTCTGCTAATTAACTACGTGACCTTGGGAAAGTCACGGTCACTGGGCTGAATAATAACCATGACTCCCCCTAATTCCATGCTGCCTAGATCTCCGGCCTCACACTTATATCTCTGCTCCCCAAGACTCTTTCTTCATTGGCTCCTAGTGGGAGATTTCTGCATATTGTGCTTAACAGGCTGTTAAATTATCTTAATTAAAGTGTCAAGGGATAAAAATTGAAGATTACTCAGAGCTGCCACCCCAACCCTTCCTTAGCTGGCTCATGAATGCTTTTGCCAAGCCGATACAGATGTATAATATTATACACAGTAAGCACAGTATGGGTTAACGCTGAGCCACTGTATGTCATGGTCTTTAGACCCAGGATGAAACTGACACGTGTAGTCTCTTTTCGACAGACTTGTTGGATGCCAGAAAGTGATGGCTCCATCAAATTCAGGGCTTTATTTCACATAGGAGAAGGCTCTGTCAAAGACTTAAGGGGAAAAAATGTTGAAGAAAAAAAGTTCAAACCTTGTACTAACCCTTCCTCTCCTTGGGCCAAAGCAGTTGTGTTCAAAAGTTGGAGCTTAGTCCTGATGTTGGACCTTTCAGGGAAACTGAGGCAAACTGCTCCTTCTGGGGTGTTTCTCAGTTTGAAGAGGTGGGTCTTGGAAGCACTAGACTTGGATCATAATTTTCATAAGAAAAGTACATCCTTCCAAAATAATTGGTTCAAGATTTTTGTTTAGATGAGTCAAATACTCAGGGCAGTAGCAGGAACAAGACAAATTTTTGAGGACAAGGTTGACATTACACATTTTCCTGGAGGGAATAATACACCAAAGAGAAAAAGCGTGACCCAAACTGACCTGATATGTTGATGGAATTGGCAAGACGTGGTGCTAATAGCTTTCAGGGAGCTCCTTCCTTCCCCAACTTTCCTCAGCCAGGAGCTTCGTGTCTGGAGGTCCTGCTTGTTCTGAGAGGATGTTCAGTGTAATAGTCAGTAGAATGCTTTTTAGGGTCAGACTGCCTGCGTGCAACGCCACAACCTTGGGAGCACTACTGAACACCTCTGCGCTTCCATTTCCTCGCCTGTGAAACAACAGGAACCAGTACCTGTTTCATAGTTTTGTTATGAGTGTTGAGTGAGCCGCTATATGGAAAAGGCTTAAAACAGGAGCCTGCATGTGAGGAGTGCTGCACAAGTCTCTAAGTTAAGCACAGATAGCTTAGGACCTTCGTTGAAAACCCAACTACTGTAAGGAGATGTAAAAACACAAAAGTATTGTCAGTCATTTTGCATGAATGCACTCCTTTGTCGGAGGGCCCTGGGCATCTGGGGACCTCAGAAAGCTAGAAGTCTCAGCAAGGGGAGTCAGAAGAACTGATGTGGGAAAGACAGAAGAGGTGAAGCAAATGTTTGCCTGGCTCAGGGTTTTGCTTTTGATCCAGTTCTGTCTATTATTCTATTTGAGCTTCCTTTAACATTCTGATTGAGGAGTGTTAATTCAATATTTTTTTCATTGTTTATTCATTATTCAGCCAGCCCTGGCTTTTGTGATGATGCTTTTTAGAGACCCTTCTTTCTTGTCTATGTAGAAATTAAGGGGTACTTTTATCACCCCTTTTCTTATATCCCTTGTCTCCACATTGAGGCAGGTAGATGATCAGTGGACATTGTTGGATTATTCATCTTGCTCCAGTTCCATTAAGTGTTAATGCTGGCTTCTCAACATAGGAATGATAGATGTCTTTGCTCTATGTTTCTCTTTAACGAAGATCCTCTATAGAAGTGGTTCTCCAATGTGAGCCTGCACCAGACTCAACTCGGAGGCTTGCTGGGACACAGATCGTCGTCCTGCCCAATACTGATCAGAAATTGGTTTCTGGTTACCTAATGATGGTCTGGGGCCTAGGTGGTATAAATACTTCTGGTTCAGGGAGCACACCTGGAGAACCACTGCCCTGTAGTGGAGTCCTCACCATTAATTGCACATTGGAATAACTTGGGGAACATTAAACACCCTTGACGCCTGGGTCCAACCCCAGAGACTCTCACTTCATTGGTTTTGGGTGCAGCCAGGGCATTGGAACTTATAACAACAACACAATACTTTTAGGCGTAGAGGGTTATGAGTGAAACTGTTGTATTTAGAGGGATAAGACAAGGAATTTGCTTCTGTGTCCCCAAGGTTTTGTTTCAAGGGCAAATCACAGAGGGTGGATAGAAGGAAGCTCTTTTTACTGGTTCCCCCCATCCCACCCCCCAAAAAAACAAAAAAACTGTTTTCTGGTGAGGATGACTGTATTGGCCTAACAAACCAAAGCATTCTTTCCTGGCTACATTTTGGGATCCGCTGAAAAAGAAATAACTCCTATAGTAACGGGAATGCTTGAGCATAGTTAGTCACGGGGGGCGGGGTAATGAATGAAAACTGTTGTTGGCATCATAACCCCCATGGTCTCTCCTCAGTCATTCAGTGTGAGGTGGTGCACCCCTGCTCTGTAGCTACGGAAACGGAGGGGCTCATGGCCACTCGCTGGCCATGGTAACCATCCAGAAAGAATTGGATGTTTTTGTCCACCCAGAGCAAGTGACTCTGAATCAGCTGGATAGAAGTTGGGCTACAAAGCCATTAATATCCTATGGAGAAGGCTAATAATTGTGCCTCTTGTCAGGCTCTGGGATAGAGGCCATGTGAAAGAAGAAATTTAACTAGCTGTGGCCTTTACTTTATTTGATAAAGTGCAGTTTACTTTCTACTTGAGCTTTTTATTAACCATAATAATTCTAATTGAAATAAACATTTTGATTACAGCTCTGTTCTGCAACTGCTTAATAGGGAACTAAAATAACTTTCAATAATCATTTTGTTCAAATGGGATTCATTTAGCCTGACAGTTATTCCAGGCATTTATTGGCACGCGGCAGGCTGAGAGTGTTTCCGAGCATAATTACGGGAACATTTTACACTGGGGTTAACCTTACCAAAATGACAGACTGAAAAGTGGTGTAAAGGAGCAACTAAAACCCATAATCTGCCACAGGAACTCATAAAATGAATCCCCTTTCTCTACTGTTTCTGATGCCCAGGGCTCTAGTTAAGATGAAAAGGAGTTTTCTTTCGAAACTGGCAGCCCGACTGCTGGAGCATGCTTTAATGAGGGCACAATGCAAACCTGGTGCTTCTGGGCAAAGGCACAATTTTACAGCCACTTGTAATTCTTCGCGTTCTGCTGAGGGGGACCTGGCCATAAGGAGGCCTGCGGGGAGATCCACCTTCTGTATCCCGCAGCAAAGGCTCTATCCCGCAGCAAAAAGGGGGAGTATTCTGCCTTCTCTCCTTTTTGGGAGGTCAAGGAAATTGAGAGGCCAGGTTTCTTGGGAGGAGGGGGTTTTGGACTTTTTCCTTAATGCCCTCCTAAAGCAGAGCTACCAGCTGCAGGTTCTACCTTCTTTCCTGGAAGCCTTCTTCACTCAGCCTCCAGCAACAACCACACAAGACCTTTAATGTGTCAGATTGGAAACCAGCATCTCCTTGGACAGGACAACAGAAGAGGCCATCGTGGCTTCTTATATGGATATGGAATCATCCCTGCCACAGCCAAAATGAGTCTGGTTCTCCACTGCTGTCCACAGGGCTGCATTTGCTCCATCAGCGGGCAGTCACAGTGGGCGCAGCAGCAGCCCGGGGCCTCGTGAAGGGCTCAGGCTCTCCTGGATGAACGGGTACTGGGTGCAGTCCTTCAAGGCATCTTGGGGAAACCTTAAGTGCAACACAATTTAATCAAGTTCATTATTATCATGATGACGGCTACATCTTTACAGAATTTACATGGAATTCTATCTTAGAAGTTTTGTTTTTGAGAACTGGAAACTAACATTGCTGAAAAAAGAAAGTTCATGAATGGTAGAGTGGTTTGCCAGGGTTTGGGGGAGGCAACAAAAC
Organism: Carollia perspicillata; assembly: GCA_004027735.1. NCBI lineage: Eukaryota > Metazoa > Chordata > Mammalia > Chiroptera > Phyllostomidae > Carollia > Carollia perspicillata. The sequence continues at coordinate 4,903 of PVKM010031501.1, read as the reverse complement.
CTTGCTGCAGCGGCTCTGCGCGGGACCGCCGGAGCCCGCTGATGCTCCAAGGAAACCCTCTGCTATCCCAGGCGAAGAGGGGAAGGAGGACCTTTGGCAGGAGTCTAGGCAGCCCAACTGCCCCCGTGATCACACACTCCAGGGCGATGCTTCTGTCTAGAGGGTGCCTCTGGCTCCCTCGGAACACTTTAACTGAGGAGGAATCCACACTTACAGGGAAATGCACGGAAGCCACTCTACCTCCCTGCACTCGCCAGCTATGTGGGCCAGTGTCAGGTCTTTGTTCTTTTAACAAGCTTGGCTGGGTTTTCAGTTACTTTCAACTAGCAGCAAGCCAGCTAATTAATGAACATTTGGTGTTATTACACTAAAGTCAGGTAAAGGTAATAAGGCATTAAATTGATACACCTGGATCGGAAGGCCAGCACACTGTGGATCTCAAAGGCAAAACCCAGTCTATTAGAACTCCAGGTTAAATAAATTGTCTTATTTGCTTTCACCTCCACATAAATAAAAATAGGATTTATTAAGTGCTGACAAAAGTGGTTAAGCCCTGGCTGGGTAGGTCAGTTGATTGGAGCATCATCCCGATAAGCCAAGGTCGCAGGTTTGATCCCTGGTCAGGGCACATACAAGAAGCAACCAATGGATGCATAAATAAGTGGAACCACAAATAGATGTTTCTCTCTCCCTTCTCTTCTCTCTAAAATCAATTTTCAAGAAACTCGTTTAGCCATAAGCTCACATAAAGGAAACATTTCCACACAGCAGATACTGAATTCTCTTCAGCGTCACCTGCAAATTGGCTTGTGACGTGACATGAAAGGTCACCCTCACTACCTACATTTAGAACTGGCTATAAGCATTCTTGCTTTTGTGAGATTGAGTGCAAAATCACCTTTTGTTTACATAGTCCTTTCTTGTATGAGAAACTGTCAGGGAGAATATACATTAAAAAAAACTTTACTCTTTTTATAAACCTTTGGAGGCTACTCCTTCCCATAACCCCTGTGCAAAACTCTTCCAACTTCCACCCCCAAGGCGAAACATCGGGCCTTCACATTACAGAAGAGCAAATAAAAACAGCACATTCTCTCCAGGGGAATGGCTAAATAGAACACGAATTGAAGACATTGCTTTCCACCTGCAAAACCAAGGCTGTGTTTTGTTTATGCTGTTCTAATTAGAAAACGTGTCTTTCTGGGATAATTTCCTTGTCTACCTCCCTTTGTGAACATGAATTTGACAGAACTAGGGCAGACAGGAAGCAGAGGAGTTTATTACACCCAACATTTATAGGAACACATCTCTTTTACAGGAAGGATTGTGTCCATTTGTTTATAGAGGACCGAAGGTGTAGGGAGATCTCCGGAGGGAGGGGGTCCTATTTTAAGCCATGTAGAAAATCAAATGGATGAAAATTACAAAATGAAATTTTCAGTTCTAGATTTTTTGGACTGAGGTGACTTTTGTGATGTTAAAAACAATCTTGGTGTAAGAATGCTCTCTGCCTTTGAGGAAATCTGGAACATCTCATCCATGATGGTAACTTTGAACTTCCATCATTGCAACTGTGGTGGATAAGGGTCGCTTTAGTGTGCATTCCTCTTTGCACTAGTTCTGGTCTCAGACTCCCCCACGGACTCCATCCCACTGTGGGCAGCCAGGGGGAAGAGGCGCTGTGATCAGCAGGGGCCCAGTGCCCAAGCCTGTGTGTTTCTTGGTTCCATGTGTGCTTTTTGGTTGTGCTTTCTTTTGTGCCCGAAGGGGAATACAAATTGACCACTTATCTTTTTTCTGAGTGTTTCAGTATTTTCTTCCTTATGATCCTTTGATTTTAAGAAAAGTAAAATGAACCCCATCCCATTTCCAGTAGAAAGACAATTACAAAACAAATGGCTGCATTGTTTGAGAAGAGTGTGTGTACGCTGGTGTCTTAGAACCAGCTAAGAAAGGCCAGGGTGAATTCACATCCAAACAGGGATCTTTCGTGAATTAGTTCTTGTCTTTGATTTCCCTGGTTACTGGGGTCCCCTGACCCCCTTCTTGCTCAGGGCTCATCTCAGTACCTTTCCTTACCTGGATCCTCCATGATTTCTACCCCTGTTTATCTCTGTTACGAATTGACTTTCATCCCCTCCCAAGTTTTTATGTGGAAGTCTTAACCCCCACTGCTTCCAAATGTAGCTTTTTTTGTAGCTAGAATTGTTACAGATGTAACTAGTTAAGATAAGGTCATACTGGACTAAGTCCCATCATGACTGGTGTCCTTAGCAAAAGGGGAGGCTTAGACACAGAGACACAGGGACAACACCATGTAAACACTGGAGTTATAGTGCCAAAAGCCAAGGAACTCCCAGAAATGAGGAGAGAGGCCTGCAACAGATTATTTCCTAGAGCCTTGAGAATGCACATGGCCCTACCGCCAACTCCAGGACTGTGAGATAACACGTTTCTGTTGTTTAAGCCACTGTGTGTGGTACTTTGTTATGGCAGCCCTAGCAACTCTACCTCTATCTCTGTCTCTGTCTCTCTCTCCAGACGTTAGCTTTCCTTTGTTCATTCCATCAGGACCTTCATAGTGACTGCTTAGCTAACCCACACATCTCGAAGGGGCGACTGGACTGCCATAATTGAAGACTCCTGTGCTGTGTTCTACCAAAATCCATATTTGAAGAATGGAAACCAGGTGTATCTCCACTTACTAGAGGCATCTACCCCCATTGCAGACAATCCTGACTCAAGGGGACCAGCAACCTGTACAAAACGGATTTGACAGAGCCTTGTGCTTCTCTCCCCAGAGCGTGCTTGCATTTCAGTGGGTCCTTCAATGTGCCACACTAAAGAACTCAACGGTGTAGACATTTCTGGTTTGTGACAGGCCAGTGGGGGCAAGTATTTTGGGAGAGGGAGGACTATTTCCGGTGGGCCTGAGAACGAGGCACCTGAGGTTGGACATATGTCCAGCAAGTCACACTGTACAGTTGGTAGCTTGAAGCCGTGCCTCTGCCGCCACACTGCCGGCCGCAAACTCCAACCTGCCCACGGAAAGGTTGGCAGCATGTACGGCGCCTACAGATTCCTTTCCTTTCCTGCCAGAGGACTTTTCTCAAAATTTCTGTCCTCACTGACTGGAAAAGAATCTCAACCCATTTATTATCACCCACAAACACTTCGTTCAAACTTTGGAGAACTGGAAGGCACCTCTGGAAACCGCGCCTGTAAGGGGGAGAAGGGAACCAAGAGGGAACACATTTTACTCACAACAGCACTTTGAGGGGCTCGTGCTCAGAGGGTGACGTTTGTCCCTGAGAGTAAACTCTAAATTACATCACAAATGAACATTTTGAAATTAAAGGTGGCATTTCTGACCTGCCAGCTGGCAGCCACCATCATGCTGAAAAGTGACATCATTTATGACACTGGCAGTTAAGAAGCCCAAGGTTTGAGGTCGTAAAACAGTTTCCAGGCCTGATTTAATATTGATTTTGCTGTCAGGCTAACTTTACTTTAATATTTAAACAAATGTTTAATGTTTAAACAGTTGGTTTTCCCTTTTTCCTTTTTCTGTAGCTTTAACCCAGTGTTATCTATGTTGTAGCAATTCCCCCCCGGGCCAGCTTCCGTATTATGCTGCCCTATCTGTGGCAATATTCTGATTTATCATCCCAACATAGATTATGGATCTAAGTCTTTCCTTTTCCTTTGAGATGGAGTGACCATCCTGTTATTGTATGTATATAATTCCTGTTGTATGGACATTATGATGTTGTACTGTTACAGCATTGGTACGTGGTTAGGCCCATGGGGAGGATAATTTCTCACCTGGAGAATTAGATTGGGAGACTAGACTTTGGGTGGTGAACACACAATGCAATATACAGATAATGTATTATAGAATGGTACACCTGAAACCTATGTAATCTTACTAACCAGTGTTACCTGAATAAATTAATAAAGAAGAATTTGAAGCATATCACATTTTATGCATGTAAATTTTAGATTTGAAGACATGTTTACAGAAATTTAAATCTTCAAAATATTTTATAATATTAAGGAAAGTCACAGAACTAATGTACTTTGCATCATTATTGTTAACAAAAAATTTCCTTAATGTTTTAGACATTAAATATTTTATATGCATCAGTTTTCTATGGCTGTGTCCTCCATCTCCTTTTAAACTATTTTACTAATTATAGATAGTAGTTTGTATACCTAAAAAAGGAGACAGATTTAGATTGTTGTACCTGGCCACCAGCTTTGGAACAGGCATATTAGACCTAGAAAAAGAAACTAAGGAGACAGAGTTTTGAACTACAGACCCCTTATTATTTCATACATTTGTGGTAAGGAAGGGACAGATGTTATTTGGTTTCAATTGTGATAAAATCAATGATAAGGCCTTTTTGTCCATACTAGGTGCTTGTAATTATAATGGAAGCTGCTTCTATCTGGGGCAAGATGGTAATAACAGTGGGAATCTCAGCGTGTGAATTTAAGAGGAAAGTGAAATTCATGAAATACACTGTGGGGAGCCACTTTCTAGTTGTCCTTCCTTCCAGTGCTAAATTCAGACTAACTAATAAATCACCTAGCAAACCCCAGCTAGGATGGAATAAAACAGGTAAGTTATGATATGCGCAGGGCAAAGGGGGCAGTATTTTGTTTTAATAGGGAGTCCTTTCCCCTTGCATTCTTTACTTAGACATCTTGCCTATTTCTTCTGGGGATTTCAGAATTTCCCATTTCTTCTGCTGCAGAGATAAAAGGGCAGCCAATTTATGAACTGTGTACCAAGGGGATTGTAAATCTCTCATTTGTCTGCTCTCATTTCTATCTGATGTATTTTTCAAAAACAATAGCCTGAATTCTAATTTTTAAAATATTATCTGACCAGAGACTG
>PVKM010031500.1:0-16802 GCA_004027735.1 Carollia perspicillata | reverse complement strand
TTATCAGAAAACTGGGCAAAGGACCTGGTCAGTCATTTCATAAAAGAAGAAATGTGAGTGGTCAATTAGTAAGATACTGAATCTTATTAGTAATTAGAGAAATGCAGTTGGAGATAACAGTGAGATACCATTCTTTTCCATCAATTGGCAACAATTAATAGGCATGGGAAGTGTTGACATAGAATAAACTTTTTATTTTGAAGAACATTTTTGGCAATATCTAGTAAGTTGAAGATGTGTATAACCTAGGACCCAGCAAGCCCACCCTTGGATTTATAGCCTAGGGACTCAGAGATTGCATAAAATACTCTTCCTTATGAAATGTGACTCCTGTAGATTCAGCATCAATGGATGATTTATGTTAAATATATAAAAATATTAAATACAGCATGCATAAAATGTATGCCATTGTTTCTAATAGTAAAATATTGAAAACAATGCATATAGCTATCAATAGGAAAGTAGTTGAATAAATTGTGGTACATTCTTGCGGTCAAATTCTTCAGTGCAGTCAAAGTGATCTGGGGGACTCCTGTGCCTGCTGCTGAAGTGCTCTGCAGAACAGATGGGCCCGTTTGCATCCTAACCGCCACACAGTGAAGTGCCTGTCATCCCGCAGCCTGGCATTTCCTCAAAAATAGTCTTTTAATGATAGACCAAAAGAGGTGCCTCATCTTATGTTAATTTACATATTTAGATATTCAACTCTTTCCTTATATTCAAATTAAATACATAAACAGGAAATAAAATCAGTCCATTTGAATTTGATAAGGCCAGATAGTAAATATTTTAGGCTTTTGGGCCATACAGTCTTTGTTGCAACTACCCTGCTGTTGTAGTATAAAAGCAGTCATGGGTATACGTAAACAAATGGATATGTCTGTGTTCTAATAAAACTTTAATTTATGGACAATGAAATTTTAATGTCATATAATTTTCACGTCAGGAAATAATCTTTTGATTTCATTTTTTTCCCACTTGCACTCTAATCTAGGGAAGCAACTTTTCACATACATATTCTAATTAAAATTATTTCATGTGAAAGAAAAGATGTTTTTATTTCATTTTTCAATTTACAAGAAAAGTTCTTAATTTCGTGAAAGGAACCTTTCTGGTTTTTACTTTTTCTTCATAGCAGAGCTGATGGGATTAAGCATAATGTAAATCACTAAATTAAAACTTTAATCTTTATTCTAAAGATTTTCAAAGTAATCTATTGCTTGTTAGCTGTTTCATTAACCTTAAAATGTGAACAATACAAAACTCACTTGTGAAGGTGTTGAAAATTTTTCAAAGAATCACGTTACTTGTCCAGATAAAATCTCCCTATGGTTCTTAACCTGTTTTTACTTGGTCCTCAGCTGAAACATAGGAAATGCGATGAGTTAACCCAAACCAGAACCTCACACCCAATTTGGTGCTTTTTTGTACGTACTGGTATTTGCAACTGATTGTTGTGCTAACTCCAGGTGTGATTATTAATAACATGAGTTAGCCTAGGCTTCAAAGTAAATAGATGGTACAGTAAAAAAATGTAATAACTTAAGAAGCAGGGTAACTAGATTTCAAACTGAGGTTTCAAGAAAAAGTAGGACCGGGACTACAACAAAAAAGACAATTCGGTTGGTTGGGGAAAGGAGTGGAAAGAAGTGTGTCACTCTGAGAAGGGCTTTTTTGAAGGGTTTTGCAGTTTCTAGTCTGTAACTTGGGTTAACACTATGTAGGTCAAATAAAGAATGATTTGAGTGCCACTCATTCTTGCAGATAGAAAAATTGGTAAGTTGGTTTGGCCTTGGGTTTTCCTTTTACAGTATGCCATTGTGTGCCTATCTGCTACTTTGCTTATAATAGTTAGCTTTCTTTCTTTCCTTTTTATTTGATTTATTTATTTTTAGAGAGGGAAAGGGAAGGAGAAAGAGGAGAGAAACATCAATGTGTGGTTGCTTGTCACTCGCCCCCTACTGGGGACCTGGCTGGCAACCCAGGCACACGCCCTAGACCGGAAATGGAACCTGCGACCCTTTGGTTCTCAGGTGGGCACTCAATCCACTGAGCCGTATCAGCCAGGTACAATAGTTACCTTTCAAGAAATGAAAGTTTTAAGCCCTCCTCAATGTGGATGTGATCTCATCTCTTTACCTGATCTGATGGTTAGCTAGATAGTCTAGAAAATGTAGAGATGGTAAAGGACTGTCTTTATCAGGTTTTATTTTCACTCTGTGGAAGGCTGTATATTTGAGTGGCTCGTATATCTAACCTGAAGAGAGCCTTTCATGGCTTTTGGTGCTAACAGGGTTGGCTCAGGAACAAAAAACGAAATTTAAATCCAGTAAATGTGAGGTAGGCTCATATGAACGCTACATATTTTTCAGTACTGGAGTGCTATGGAATGAAGAGTCGTTGTATAGTTGTATACTGTACAACATTAAAGTCACACTTATTTGGAAGATGAGCAACCAGGAAAAAGAAATAACCAGGTTTTTGGTTTGTTTTACATAAACCGCTTTTATCAATCATGACACATTGAGGTAAGGCACTTTAAAAGTAATTTCTAGGACTTCCAGCCAAGATGAAGGCATAGGTGGAAACACTGTGCCTCCTCGCACAACCAAGATTAAGGACAAAGATTAAGAAACAACACAACCACAACACAGAAAATTGAACTACGGAAGTCTGACAACCATTCAACCTGACCAGTAAGAGGGGCGGAGTCATCGGCGGAGAGGGGTCGAGGCAAGAAAAGGTGGTGGCTGGCAGACCTGGGAGCTCCAGGGAGCTTAGGTGGCTCGGAGCTTGCAGATCCCAGACTCGGGGAGGAGACACGCAGGGCACGCAGGTCATGCAGGACGGTTGACTGACTGCAGACACACATTCGCACGCAGATAAACTAGGCAAGAGCAGGCAGTGACTGTAGGGGATAGTCACCTACAAAGGAGTTCCCATCAGACTGTCAGCTGATTTCTCAAAAGAGACCTTGCAGGTAAGAAGGGGCTGGAAAGAAGTATTCCAAGTCATGAAAGGCAAGGACCTACATCCAAGATTGCTCTGTCCAGCAAAGCTTTCATTTAGAATGGAAGGGCAGATAAAGTGCTTCTCAGATAAGGTGAAGTTCAAGGAGTTCATCATCACTAAGCCCTTATTATATGAAATGTTAAAGGGACTTATACTAAGAAAAAAGATAAAAATATGAACAGTGAAAGGACAGCAAACTCACAGTTATTAACATCCACACCTAAAACAAAAGCAGACTAAGCGGACACCTAAATCAGGAGCAGAGCCACAGAAATGGAGATCACATGGAAGGTTAGCAACAGGAGTGGGAGGAGGATGGAGTGAGAAGATACAGAGAATAAGTAGCATAGACAGTGGGGAGAAAATAGGGAGAGGGCAAGGGTAGTGTGGGAAATGTAGAAGCTAAAGAACTTAGGACACATGGACATGAACTAAAGGCGGGGAGTGTGGGTGGGAGGGGGTGTGTATGGTGGAGGGGAATGAAGAGGGAGAAATGGGACAACTGTAATGGCATAATCAATAAAATATATTAAAAATAGTAATTTCTAGTGTGTCCTAAATTTGATACATATTCAGATCACACGACATTTGCAGATCCACAAAAGCTTCACAGTTGATGAACTTAAGGGCTTTTTAAGATTCAGAATTGCTTTCCCCGTGTAGAACATTTTTTTAAAAAGATTATTCAAAAGATTTTAATATTGAGTATTTAATTTGTTATCGTATGTATTGAGAAGTGTTTGTTGACCAAGTAAATTAGATTATACTTTCTTGAAACTTTGTTATTATTGAGGTAACCAAAATTCTTGACCAAATTTTAGTCCTTAACCGTTCTGTTCTGAGGGAGGTCACTACTATAACAAGTCTGCATGTGTACACGTTTGCTGGTAGAACTGTCCCTGAAATGTGACAGAATTTTAAGACTACTGAAAGAACATGTTTGTGGGTCATGCCTTGCCTTGGATTGGAGACAGTAATACCTCTAGGAAGGGAAAAGGGACTTCTACCTATTTAGAGAAGAGAAAAACAATAGCCCAAAACAACCGTTTCCACACCCTGATCCTCTCATTGCCCCTTCATTCTGCAGAACCTCCCAACGCTTTTTTGACTTTGTGTTTTGGATATGAAAGGGAGGTTGTGAAGTGGCATCTGACTCCGACTGATCAGCAGGGTTATAACTCTTCTGGATTTTTTCTGTCCACAATGCCGTGTGTGTGACTATATTTGAAGTGACTTTCCTGAGATGACTTTTATTTTTAATTAAATTTTATTGATTATGCTATTACAGTTGTCCCATTTTCCCTTCAGTCCCCTCCACCCTGCACACCCCCTCCCACCCACATTCCCTCACTTTGTTAGTTCATGTCCATGTGTCATAAGTTCTTTAGCTTCTACATTTCCCATATTATTCTTGCCCTCCCCTTATTTTCTACCTACCATCTACACTACTTATTCTCTGTACCTTTTCCCCCTCTCTCCTCCTCTCACTTCCCTGTTGCTAACCCTCCATGTGATCTCCATTTCTGTGGTTCTGTTCCTGATTTGGTTGTTTTCTTAGTTTATTTCTGTCTTTGTTTTCGGTGTGGTTGTTAATAATTGTGAGTTTGCTGTCATTTTACTATACCTGTTTTTTATCCTTTTTCTTAGTTAAGTCCCTTTAACATTTCACATAATAAGGGCTTGGTGATGATGAACTCCTTGAACTTCACCTTATCTGAGAAGCACTTTATCTGCCCTTCCATTCTAAATGAAAGCTTTGCTGGATAGAGCAGTCTTGGATGTAGGTCCTTGCCTTTCATGACTTGGAATACTTTCCAGGCCCTTTTTGCTTGCAGGGCTGAGATGACTTTTTAAGGTAATGTTATGAGCCACTTCATTTTTCTGCTGGGATCTGATTTAATCTTTAGAAAACATGGGAGGGAGGGGACTATATAATATAATTAGACTCCAGATTGTATTCCCACAGGGTTATTCACTGGGAATATGCTCAGTCCTGACACAATAAAGACTCACTAGATCTTACAGCCGTCCATGATACATTATAAAACTTGTCCATGTAAATTAGGTATAGGACAAGGCTGAGTGAATGATTATTGAGTTTAAGTTTAGGTCCGTATCATTCTAAAAAAAGGCTATGAAATTTTTTTCTTGCCTTGTGTTTATTTTTTAATAGTTTCTTACTGCGTTTTTTCCATTACTATTTACCCTTCTTATATACTCTTCCATGTCCACCCACCGCTCTCCCCCCTCTAATTACCACACTGTTGTGAGTTCTAGTCCTTTTTTGCTTGATCCCTCCATCCCTCACCCCACCCCTGGCAGAGCCGACAGCCTGCTCTCTATCCATGAGTCTGTCTCTGTTTTGCTTGTTTAGTTTGAGCATTAGAGTCCACATATGAATAAAATCATAGGGAATTTGTCTTTCTCTGACTGGCTTTTCACACTTAGCATAAGGTTTTGCTACTTTTTGGGTGAGCAACACAAGGCACCTAGAATCAGTGCCTTGTACAAGCCCCAAATAAAGTGGCCACTATCGAGTTGATTAATACCTGAGCCACTTACTGGGTGTTTGCTGTGTGCTGCTCTTTAATTCTGCTGGGATTCTTCCCAGTGGCCCTAAGCTGCTGTTTAAATCGCAAAACCACTTATCTTACTTGGGTGATGCCACATTATATCCTGTTTGGTTTCATTAAAATTTGAATTTTAAGTATTTGGTAGGTACAGTGGGTTAGGTTTCAAGTCAGCTTTAATAGTCATCTCAGTGTTTGAGAACTGCCTTTGTTTTTTGGCTTTTGCAATGCAGCTAATTTACGTTGTTTTTTAAAAGGTCAAGTTAAAGGCAGGGGCCTTGATTCTGGGGTTGCTTGAAGATGAACAGAGGAATCTTATAAAGTTTTTCTGAGGTGTCATCATTGTTGGAGGTATATATATCATTGTTACTGGTATAAAATATAAAATAGGGGCACAATAAAGTTTTCTGGTATAGGTTTTGAGAAACTAGCACTCCTCAAAATAGCATGCGACCCACACTAATGACCCTACTAGTGAACATTCTGCTAAAAAAACAGCTTCCAATTGAATAAACTTGACCATTTATTTAATAAACATGGCTACCTTAATAAAATATTTTCTGAAACTAAAAGCCAGGATAATGATACATTTCTAGTAGTGGTTTACTATTTATTTATGTATTTATTTATTTGAGAGAGAGAGAGGGTGAGAAACATTGATTTGTTGTTCCACTTTATTTATGCATTCATTGGTAGCTTGTATGTGCCCTGACCAGAGATCGAACATGCAAGCTTGGTGTGTCAGACGATGCTCTAACCAGCTGAGCTACCTGTCCATGGTAGGCTTATAAAAAGACTTTATCATAGGGGGAAAAACCCATAGCATTTGTTTCTGATTTATTACGTTATCTTCTCTTTTTGTTTTAAGTTAATACCTTAAAGTCATTCAGTTACTTACTGCTCAGGTAACAACAGTGACTCAGCCTCTGGGGCTTCTAAACCAAGGACTGATGCTGTTCCTCCTACCCCCCACACCATTAGCAAAAAGAGCATACTACCATAAAAACCTCTTTTATTACTTCAGGCAAAATTATTGCTTTTTAAAAGCCACAGGTTTGGTTTTTTAATTTTTATCATCTGGTCTGGACCAATTTTTTTGCCTTAAAAAATTTTGTATTTATTGATTTGAAGGATACACTTCAGAATGAGCTGGTATATTGTGATCTGCTTCTCTCCAAATGATTTCTGAAAACAATGTATTCCTTAGATTTCTGTGTGTGATGACACAGCAAGTTACTTTAACACAATCTCAGCACACTTTTGGTTAGATATTCCACACCAAATATTCAAGCTAAAATTAACTGCTCTAGGGATTCTAAATGTACTTAAAATTACAGGTCTGTATGAAAACACAAGTACCATATTTTTTGGACCATAAGACGCACCTAGGTTTCGGAGAAGGAAAATACAGAAAAAATTTTTGAAGCAAAAAATGTGGTAAAATACATAATAACATAACATAATATTTCACCAATGTAAATTGTAAACAGAACTCAACAGCAGCATTAACAACCATTATTCCTCACAAATTGGGGTGGGGGAGTACGTCTTATAGTTTGAAAAATACGGTATTATAAAGAAAATTTCTGTGGCTCATTCATGATATACTCTTATACTCCAGATTCTGAGATTGGAAATGTTAATTAAGCTAGTACTTGTACTGTAATAAAACAGTAACTCCTTTTGATTTTTAATTTAGATTTTGTCTACTTCCAGAAAGGTTTGAAAGCAGCTATTAACCTTGCTATTAAAAAGGTCATTTTAAATGTTGCACAATACACAATATCTTCACCTATTTAGCTTAACAAAACTAACAGAACAGTATGAAATTCTGCCAAACATAAATATTCACTCTTATGACATGGTGGTAAAGCTTTTCTTTGTGGAACATTCTGTCTTTGTTTTCTTACCTGCAAAGATTCTTCTCTCATCCCCAGTATGTGAGGTATGTTTTGGGAGAAACATTAAAAGCAATTTACATGATTAACCAAACTTCTCCAGCAAAACTGCTTAACAGACAAAATTACTCTACACCTAATAGGGTTTTACATTTAGCTGGAAAGGACACTAAAAATAATCGCTGTATATTTGAGTTTTTCTTCAAGACCTTTCTATTTTTGGAAAAATAATCACATCTCATGAAGGTGAAAAGCACAGAACTAAATGCTATCTTTTATTGTATTTGTGCTATTATGATATACTACATATTCTAATTTAGCAAGAAAGTATCGGGAAGGTTATTAATAGATAATGATTACCATTGATACCTTACTGCTCTTAAAAGGAATGACACTCTAGCTTTTCAATGCTCACATGCCCAAACACTGTTAATTCACAGCAGTGTGCAGGTGGTCCCGCCACTGGTTAGTCCTTTTCTCCAAGAGTATACGTTAGTCACACCGAGGAAGAAACTTAAGGTTTTACAAACCACCCTTAACCTTTTACCTAAATCTCTGAGACTTAATAATTACATGATATGGGCCCCCATCCAAAATCCTCCTGCTACAATTTTGGTCCAGTTCTTTAGCGTATTTATGATACTCAACTCCTTTAACACCAGACAAATTTATAATTAAGCTAGACCGACAGACATATCCGCCAAAATGTCCGCAAGAAACGTTTAAGAAAAGCTATCGCAAGGCCAGCGTGCGATATCTCAGAAATGGCTTTCACTGCCCTGTGAGCCAATTATTTAAGTAACACCCAAAGAGACTGATAGTTCTAGTTAGAACCCAAGAGTCAGCTCTCCAACCGTCACAAGGGCGTTCGTAAGGGCAGGGAGGATTTTAAACCCCAATTCACTCCCCCTCCCGGGGATGTAAGAAAACACCCACTATATGAAACTAGGCGGGGGAGGAGTGCTGCAGCTGGCTGCTAGCGGAGCGCTCTGCAGGGAGGCCGTTTCCCTGAGTCACAGAGAGGGCGGGAGGCTGGGCCCATCTGCCCACGCCAGGTCCTCTTCCTAGGGCCTCAGTTTAATAGGCAGGGCCCACAAGGGAAGGGAGCAGCACCGCCATTCCTCAAGGCAGCCCAACAGCCACCACAGTCCTAAGAGTATCCACGCTTCCCTAAAACTCGTTCTGCATTCTGGCAGCACTCCTCCGACCTTCCTGACCAGCATCACGTGCGCCCGGAAGTACGTGGGTGGGACCTAAAGCGCCCACGGAAGTGACGTAGTCCACCCCTAGTCGCATGATGTGGCAAAATGCAAAAAAAAAAAAAAAAAGGAGGAGGAGGGAGGGAAAAGCAGGAGACTGGGGAAAGTGATGAGTCCAAAAAAGTAGTCCCTTCGCTTCCTCTGATTACCCTCGCAGCAATAAGCGAAGCTTTGAACGCATTGCGTCCCGAATTCCTGCGCCCGTCGTACCGCGGCACTCCGTGGAGGGGTACATAAGACGGAGAGGGGTGAGGTGACTGGGGCGGAGTTCTGTCGCCGGGATCCCTCCGCAGGGCTCAGCCGTTTCCGGAGTCTGCGCTGCGCCCGGTTCCGCCATTGCGGCTCTCCTGGACCCTGGAGCCTCCGCCCCCGACCCGAGCTCTTTCGTCTGGCTGCCAGTTTCCTGCGTCCCCGGAGAGTATCCTGCTGAGCCCAGCCTACCCGCTCCCTTTTCTCCTCCTCTCCCTTGGAGAGCCCGGGCAGCCACTGCCCCGCAGCCTCAGTGACAGGAGGAGACCATACCCCCGACAGCGCCATGGCCCAGATTCTGCCAATTCGTTTTCAGGAGCATCTCCAGGTGCGGCTCGGCCAGGGCTAGTGAGGGCTGTGGAGAGGGTGGTAAGAAGGAAAAAGCTGGAGTCTGGGCCCAAGCAAAGAGCAGGATCGGAGGTGGGGGGGTATTGGTGTCTGGGGTACGTGGTGGATGGCGGCGCTATTTTGGAAAGCTTAAATGGTTAAATGGTGTGGGGCTTGGATGGGAAGGACGAGAGTCGGGGTGCAAAGGGCAGCAGGGCCAGCCCAGCGTTCCAGGGCCTTTCTATTTTCTCTTACCGGGCTGCAAGAACTGCGCATACTAACCCCCCCACCCCAGTTTTATTCAGTTCATTCATTTTGGTAGGTCCAGGGTTGGGGGAAGGAATTCTGCCGCGTTTCTTCCCCGTTTCTTCCGGAGCAAGGATCTCATCGCCTAGGCCATTGTAGGGTTGTCACCTCCCATTGCTCTTCTGTTCCCTTTCTCCACTCGTGTCTGCATCCAGGAGTTGTGGGGCGGGTGGGTTGGGGAGGAGCAACCTTTTTTTCCCCTCCCTTTGCGGCTCTCAACTGAGAAAGACGCCTCTTTCCCCGGGTGGGGGGGCGGGGGACGCCAGTGGCTTGCCTCTTGCCTTTCCCGGGGCGGTAGGATCAGGTCACTGAAGAAACCGAGGGAGGATAGAATGGGGGAACGTATTTCTCAGGGCGGTGTCACTCTCAGAGTGCTGTGGGGTCAAGGTCCCTAGAAGAACTCGCTTTTTTCCCTCTTTCTTGATTTCTTTGGGATGATGGGGTTCTTATCCCCTCTTCGCTTCTAGAAGGTAGGAGAGAGTTATTCAGAGGTTTATCTTGGGGTCTGCTGGAGTTTAGCAGTTAGTTGTGGGCGTGAGTACCTCCCTCCCTCTGGATTGCCCGGAATTGAACGGAGCCCTGGGGATAGAGTACACCTGCTCTGAGATACGCTACAAGGTTATTTGGTCTGTAATTGGTTTCCTTTTAGTAGGTTCTAGAATTCTTCCACATGGTGCATTATCCTGTAGGCAAAATACTGTCTTATCTGGCAGCATGCGGTGGAGGGCCCAGACAGGTGATCATTGGAGGGCTTGACTGAATTAAGTCTTTCCTGATCTTCTGATTTTTCTTGTTCACCAATCTTGGTTTCACTTTGGCTGAAATAATTTATTCATATTAATTTTTTTTCTTCTCAAATATCCCTTAAAGAGGCCTGCTTCAGCTCAGTCTTCTGAAAGGCTAATTTCATGATAAAAGATGCCATGGTTTGACATGACACTAATATTAGTGACCTTTTGGACATTTTACCACTGAGGGTTAATTTTATTTACTTTTTCCCATTGGTGTTAACATGTATAAAAGATTCTCGTTAGTAAAAAGTTTTACTATTCAGACTTTCAGTAACATAATTTTATGTTTCTTTACAGGTATTACTATCACCTTTGCTTACATCATCAAGAAATTCTTTTTCTTTAAGTCTCGAAATGTAATGAATATTCTTTACTCAAAATGAGTTAAGTAATGCTCTTTCTTTAGTCATCCATCTGTGGTTTTCAGATCATTTATCTGAAGTGATGGAACACCTTTACAATAGGTTAAAAAAAGTTAAGTGACAAAAAGAGACACAGAAGTTATTTATACTCAATCTTGTTTTAATTACTGTGGTTACTTCTGTTAAAGTGTGGTGTAAATAGATGTAGGATGTTAGGAGAACAGTGTCCTTGGGTGTGGAGGAGAACACAGGCTTCTCACACTACTGTGCATCTAATGCATAATCTTTTGGCAGACAGATGTTTGTAAAGTCGTTCACAAGAAACAGGTACAATTGCTGTTTGTAAGGCTGAGGTATAACACTAGTAAATCTCATTTCTTGACTAGTGGTGGTTTGGGCAATACCTTTTCATTTTTATTAAAGAGGAAATAAGAATTGCTAAATAATCCCAAAGATTGGAATCCAACCCTGTCACTAATTGAAGACAGACTTAGTATGGGTCTGACTTCTGAGGGATTTAGAATTTCTGCAAATACTTGAGTGAAACAATTTTCTCCTCAAATAATTCGAAGAGTTAAATGTAAAGCACCTTTTCAATTACACTTGAAGAATTCAGTCATCCATATTTTGGAGTAATGTGCCATACCTGATCTTAAGGTTGCTATTGTGACTATGCTCCAGCTCAGTGATTTTTACCTGGTGTGCTGGAAGAATTTTTAAAACATGCAATACCTATTTTGTCAGGGACACTGACCTTATTTCCTTTAGCATTATAGAAAAAAAAAAAAATGACAGCAGCCAGTGCAACAATAGCAGTCCAGTGTAAATAAATCAACATTATACTATTTTTTTGTCAGATCAGCGAAAATGATATTTTTTGGTGTGCTGTGGAATTTTAGTAATTAGTTTGTGTGCCATGAGATGAAAAGGGTTGAAAATTGCTGCTGCAGTTGATAATAACTAATTGTGCAAAGCCCCAATTACCAACCTTTTCCAAGGTATATATATCTCTCCTCAATTTTTATCCCCTCCATTTTAAAAATTAAGAGGGATTATTTTAATAGGCATTTTAGGTCTTGGACCTCTGAGTCCTTGACAGTTAGCTAAGAAGCAGGAAACACCCTGAATACTTAGGAGAAAAAATTAGGAACAAGAATTGAGGAACTTGAATGTAGAGTTAGCTTGTGAAAGCTTTGGAAGGTGAACTGTACATGAATTAATTTTTATAACATGTAATTACTTAGGCCAGCTGAAGGATCTGTCATTTTTGTTTGGGACTGTACAGCAAATGAATATTAATAGTTTAAGTTATGAAGGTTTTTTTTCCCCTTTTTCTTTTTTAGGATGTTTAGGCTGATAGGAGTCAATAGATGAACACTTACTTGAGCAAGACGTTAGAGTTGCAGATTCTGGGGGCAAAAATCCTAGGCTGTATGTATAAAATCTTGCCTGCAGTTCTCAGTTCTTGGCACATTAAGGGCTGTATCTTTATGCCAATTGATACATTCTACTGTATCCCAGGTTCCTTGGGTCTGCAATAAAAAAATCCCCCCACCCTGTCCCCTTAATCCATAAATGGGCCTGGGATTGTGTTGTAAGTTGAATGGTAGGAGCTCCTGCTATGGTTTTGGTTTGCAGAGAGAAAGCAATGCTAAGTATGGCTGGGATATGCTATATGCTTACCTGTACTGCCTGAGAGAGGCAACTGCCTGGAATTATGCTGCAGTCTACCCTGGGAATAGCTTCCAGGTTTAAGATGTATCAAGTATTTCAGAATTTTCCTAATGGTCAATTTACTCAGCTTAAAGGGGTGTGGCTAATTCTAGTGACCCTGCTTTTATTCTTAGGAAATAATTTAAGATATGGAACCGTGTGTGTGTGTGTGTGTGTGTGTGTCTGTGTGTCTGTGTGTCTGTGTGTCTGTGTGTCTGTGTGTCTGTGTGTGTCTGTGGAATCTCAGTCATGTTCATTTTAGTGTGCAGTAAAATACCAAATACTGATTTCAGGAACCTCAGCCTATGTTACTGAATTATGTTTCACAAGATTTTTCTTTCTGTCACTTACCAGTGTGGTTTTTGCCTTTTGAGGGTTACTGTCCATTAGAATTTTCTCCCATGATGAAAACTTGTACTAGCTACATAGGGATGTTGAACACTTGAAATGTGGTTAGTAGGAACTGAGGAACATTTTTACTTTTAGTTCTTTAAACTAGTTTGAATGTAAATAGCCACATGAGTCTGTTGACTGTGACATTGGACCGCACAATCATAGGCCATACCAATGTGCTTTGTCAGAAAGATTTATCTGACCTCCCACATTTATTTGTTTAGAACATCTTGTTAGCTAAAATTAAAACATCGTTTGAAAGTGTTAGTTAAATACCATCTCTTGGGGACGTGGTGATGATGAACAATGACTAATGAATGGAGGGAGCAGCAGACTTCTTGTGGGAGCCTGCTGTATCTTATGCATGTGGCTGGCTAGTTTCAGGTCTTCATTTAATCCTCCGACTTTTTTTCCCTAATTTTTAAAAACTGCTTTTAGAGAGAGAAAGAAACATGGATTTGTTGCCCCACCTATTTATGCATTCATTGGTTGATTCCCGTATGTGCCCTGACCAGAGATCAAACCCGCAACCTTGGCGTATTAAGATGATGTTCTCACTGACTGAGCTACCCAGCCAGGGCTCCTGACGTCCTTCTTTAACCGCTGAAGAAAGTGAGACTCAAACACAGTGTCAGAATGGGATTTGAACCTAGGTTTACTGACACAAACTATTCCAAAAAAGAAGAATGGTTGGCCTGAAGAGAAGTTATACAGTATCCTAGTGTGCTTTTTTTTGGTCGGACTTTGTTCTAAGAAGTGATTTCTTGACTGGTTTAAAATGTGTCTAATGATGTGGTATAGTAGACAGAATGGGGGCTCGGGGGTTGTCAAGACCAGTGCTGTCCAATAGAAAAATACTAAGAGCCAAATATGTAATTTTACATTTTCAGTGGCCATATGAAAGGTAAAAAACAGGTGAAGTTAATTTTAGGATGTTCATGTAACTCATTATACCCAAAATATTACAATTTCAACCTGTAGTCAGTATAAAATTTTCAAGTGAGACATTTTACATTCACTTTTGGGGGAAGCCACTGAATTTTCAGAATCTGGTGTGTATTTTACACTTAGAGCACATCTCAATTCCGACCCTGTTTTCATTGGAAATATTTTATATGTACTTAGCATTTGTAAAATTTACAGTTGGAAAAGCAGATTTGTGAACCTAGGTTATTCCAAGCATGCTTAAGTTTTCCATAAATAGACCATCAGTAACTTTAATTTCAATTAATTTAAATTTTAAAATAAATTCAGTCACAGTAACCACATTTCAAGTGCTCAGTACCGCATATGGTTTATGAAATGTGGTTACAGTATTGGAAACTGCAGGTTAAGACTAACCTCTTGTTTCTTCAGTGTGAAATAGGCGTAACTGCCTCACAAAGTTTCTGTAAAGGTCTGAGATCATGTATGTGAAAAGTGTTTTGGTGTAGCGCTTTCAGAACCTTCATTATTAGATATATAATTTGTGTCCTGTACATTTTATTCAGCTATCTTGGAACTAGTGACTCAGTGTTTAATTTGCATACCTAGATTTTTATGGTTCATAAATATTTGGTATACCCACCTAATATCTGAGTATTTATCATTTATCAACAACTCTGTTAGTTTAGGAACAGAGCAGTGAACAAGACTGAGTGCAGCTTACTACAGTCGTGCTTGCATTGATTAGTTGACAAAGGCTGTCCACATATAGTACCGAACGTTTGATATTGTTCAGAATTTAATACAGATATTAATGATACAAAACTGATCCTGCTCTGAAACTGTGCCCAAAAGAAAGAATGTTTTAAATCTTGTACTACATACCATGAGCACTCATTATGTTCCATTGGTACATTTTTAATTCGTGTTTCTTGGTCAGAAATATGTGAGACACCTAACCACATCTGATAAAATACCCACCAGTCGGGTATTTTGTGGGATGCTAGTCAGGCTTTTGTTTTTGTTATATATGTCCTTCTATAAGATGGTAGTGTTGAAGTAAATATTCTCATTGAGATGAGAAATGAGTTCATTGCTGAGAGATACTTTAGTCCTATATATTAAAATGAGACCATTTCTCTAAATCATTTATATACATGCCACACAAAAAAACTACTTCATAAATCAGTTTGTAAATCATAGCAAAGTTTATAGCTCTAGGTAAACTACCTGCCTCCACTCCTGCCAAGTGTGTGTGGCTAATGCTCTTAACTCAGTAGGATGGCAGCAGGTTCGGAGCTGAATGTATTATGCAGAACCCATCTGTCAGACTTGGATTTTGTGTCTTTTGTATTATGAAAGACACAATTTCAGATATTTTGTCCTAGTTCAGTGGGAATAATATCCATCAAATCTTAATTGCCCTGAAATCCACAAGATCAACATAAATAGCTGTTTGAG
Organism: Carollia perspicillata; assembly: GCA_004027735.1. Lineage (NCBI taxonomy): Eukaryota > Metazoa > Chordata > Mammalia > Chiroptera > Phyllostomidae > Carollia > Carollia perspicillata. The sequence continues at coordinate 1,537 of PVKM010031500.1, read as the reverse complement.
TACCTACTGTGTGCCAAGAACACTCTGAAATGGTTTATGTTTATGCTCTCATTTCAATACCAAGATAGTCCCTTCAGGGAGGTAGAGTTAGAATTTGCAGCAGTTTACACTTGCAGAGTGTAGCTTACAGAGTCACACAGCAAACAAGTGGGTTGTCAGACTAGTACTTGCTCCCTCCAGGGTTGTACCTTGTCTCCTTTGGTGAATGATCTGCGTAATTTAAACCACAAAGCACACCACAGTTTGTTTATATACTGTGGTGTTCTTTGATTGTACACATTCTACTAGTAGTTTATTTTTGGGTCAGGAGTTTTTATGTTTGAAAAGTAAGGGCCAGTGAGCCAGCATTTGATATATTTTTTATGCCTTAAACAGTTATTTAGATCATGTTTTTAAAGGACTTTATGCACGTTCCCATTAGAAAATTGTGAAGAATGATTGGGGTCAGATGATTTACTTGGAACCAGGATTATCTGCATCCTGTTCGTAAGGCTGAACTTCTTAAACTTCTCAGTAGATATTTCCTTGATGACAAGAGAATGAACATGTTTCAGCCACTTGTGAAAGCAGGAAACTTCTGCTTTCTGTGTTACTGTGTTATGCATTCTTTTGTGTTTATACTAATGTAAAAGTTGAATAGAACTGTAGGAAGCTAATTGTGCTTAGGGAGGAGGAATGTGGGAGTGGAACATGCTTGCTCAGTTTGACTAGCATAACCATTGAGGGGAAATGATTACACACTTGTAGGATTGTGCTTGGGAAGCAGAACATCCAAGTATTGTAATATTAGTACTTCCTGTTCTGAATCGTTGGGTAAATAAGGACATTTCTTTAAGTTCTAATTAAGTAAATCAGATTTTAAAGCGTATAGCTGAGAGAATAGGAAATGAATCCATTAAAATCTTTCCATCACATTAAAATGTTTTAAATTTTGCAGTGTGTTATTGGGGAAGATGTCTCATATTTAATCCAAGCTCTGTCTTTAGCTTTTCTCAACTACCTCATTTATTAAAGTAATTCATTCTGCGCTGGAGGGGTGTCTCCCTTTATCCAGTTGGTTGAACCTATGTGCCATGCTAAAGGAAAAAGCCACGACTTACCTAGTTATGGAAGTTTTATACGAGACTCTTTCCTCCTTCTCATTTTCAATATCTAGTCCATTTCTGGAGTAGGGAAGGGAAGAACTCTCACACTGAGGGTCCTGGCATTGCAGTTTTTGATGACTTCCATCAATTGAAATTGTGGGAATCTTAATAGATGAAAAATTGGAATTGGGTTGAGAGTTGTTTTCATCTATTTCTGACCAGCTGCTCATGTAAGAAAGAGAGCTTAAAAACCACCAAGGGCCTGACAGGGTAGCTCAGTTGGTTAGAGCATTGTCCCTATATGCCAAGGTTGTGAGTTGTCTTTGGTCAAGGCACATACAAGAATCAGCCAGTGAATGCGTAAGTTAGTGGAACAACAAATCGATGGTTCTCTCTCTTTCCTCCTTCCTCTCTCTAAAATCAATAATGACAGTAACAACCCCCAAAGTGGA
>PVKM010031499.1:0-16791 GCA_004027735.1 Carollia perspicillata | reverse complement strand
CATGTGCCCTGACTGGGAATCGAACCATGGTTGTTTGGTTCGCAGGCCCGTGCTCAATCCACTGAGCTACACCAGCCAGGGCCTGCTATTGATTTTTAATGAAGTTATGAATAGCAACCCCCCCCCCCAAAAAAAAAACAGGAGAACAAAATTGGAAGGAAAAAAAACCTTCCCCTTCCTGGCACATAGGAGGTACTGAATAAATATCTGTTGGTTTCAACGGACTCAAATTCAGTGGAAAATGAGAAGGTAAGTGAAAAGCGGAAATAAAATGTAAGTAGAATGTGAACAGCGATGTGTTCAAGTCCTGGGATACACATGTCATTTAATAGAATTAGATAACTTTAATCTTTATCAGTCAATGAGACTGTAGATACTTTGACAATTACATACTCTCAACAATTAAGATGTAAGCAATTCTGATATGTTTCCCTTAAATTGTTTGAGAAACAACCACACCCTTACAAATTATACTAACTTGTTGATGGATATTTTTATTGGTGATAGCTTTTTTTTTTCCTTTTTCTCTCTTGTCTTTTTTTTTGGGGGGGGGGAATCATATTATCTTTCTATAGATTCCTACAAGGTTTTTTAAAAAGGCAGATTTTTAAGACAATTCATAACTTCTTACAAATTATGCTATTTTTATTTAGAGAACAGTTTATCCAGATTTACAAGTTTATGAAAAAGGTTCTTGTTTTAATTGTGAAAATCTAGATTTTAAAACAAGACCTGGCACGGCTTTGAGACATTGTACAATACCCACTGTAGAACTGGCCCCGGTTAATTTAAGGTGTAATGTCCAAGTGTGTACAAGCTTTTAACTTGGAAAAAATTACTCTTTGTAGAAAACTGTACTGCCAACTGCAAACCACAGAGGTTGAAGCAGGTTGTGCCTCAAATGGTCTATATAGACTTTACTGTTAGGGCTTTCAATCTCCGTTCCATTAATGTCTCCTTTTCACAGAGTATGAAAGTCAAATTTCCTGAGAATTGGAGCTCCCACTGATTTTGTGGGATTTCCTCTTGTTATTAGATGTTGAAACGCAGCCAGGATTCTGCTCTCTGGAGTCCGCAGGCAATGGCGTGGGGCGCGTTTCTGCCCCTTGGAGAACAGCTGCTCTGTCTGCTCCTGTGCCTGTCAGTAAAAGCGAGGTTGTGATGTCGTGTTGCATTCTAAAGTTACTATGACATTCTTTGAAGAGTCGATAGTTTGTTCCTTACATGTTTATTAATCTTCACATAGTGGTGAATCCTTAAGTTTCTGTACCTACCAACTTATTTACCATTAAAGCCAAAGAAATTAACTACCGGTAGTGCAGGGCACAGGGCTTCTCCGACGACCTGCGGTGAAAGACAAGATCCTGTGTCCACCCATTAGAGACAGGTACTTTTTTGTAAAAACAGATTAGTAGAAAAATTAAGTGATACCAAAAAAGGAGAATTTCCAAATTTTCGCTGGATTCTGCAGACACAAAATTACTCCTCCAGATTTCTATAAGAGTATCTGGATGCTCACTCCCACGCTCTCATGGACCACCGAGGAACACTCCCTGGACCAGCACCAACCCACGGGACAGGCCAGGGACCCCTGGGGCAGGGGACGCCTTTTCGTCTGATGACAGCCTTGCTCTCCCTTCTGGGAGCATCCTCACACAACCCAGACCAAAAGAATTTCCAGGACTTCCCCGAGAGCTTTTCTGGGAAAAGAGTCATGGTTCCCGCTGGGACTGCTGGAGTATACACAGCATTCGTAGTTCATGCAGCCCATTGGGTGCTAAAGTGGTAGCTCCTTGTTTTCTAATCTCCTTTCACCTGACACTAGTTCATGTAAGCGTCTTTTCACTTGTTTGTTGGCACTTGAATTTACACTTCCGTGCATTGCCTCTTTCCATCTTTCCCCCATTTTCTTAAACTATCTTTTTCTTATAAGTTTATAAGAGCTGTTTGCTTATTAGAAAATCAGTCTTCTGTCATTTACTCTATGAATAGCCTTGCCAGACCTATGTGTCTATCAACATTGTCTTTGGTATGTTTTCCATATACAACTTCTTAATTTTTTATAGTCAACTATGTTTTTCTTCTATGTCTTCTAACTTTCCAGTCTTGGTTAGAAGGATTTTCATAAATTCTATGCATGTGTGTGTGTGTGTGGGGGGGGGATATAGGCTAATATAGATATTAACCTAGATTTTCTTATTTGATATTTTTATATTTAAGTTTTTATCTAGAATTTATTTTTACATTTCCTTCTAAAAAATAGTGTTGCCAGCTTCATCCATTTAAGAGACCATGCTTTTCCCACTGATTAAAGCATATTTTCTCTGAAGTTAATATATGACAAAGGTTATGGTTTAATCATCCATAATAATTAAATTATCATAGAAATATCATTTTATATTTTAAACCTCAGAACTTTTCCATATTCTTTAACCTCTCTGAGTCTCTGTTTTTTTTAATATATAATATAAATTACTTAGACTAGTTCTGAGTTGGCTGATATAGAAGGCAAGCAATAAGTTTTGATTTTTTATTCATTCAACTCAGCAAATATTTTATTGGCTGCCTATAATCAGCCATCAATTGAGTATGCGATGTGACAAAAAAGAGAAGAGTATTTGATGCAAGCAGTTGGGTATGATGAAAATAAGTATGTGATTACCTACTGTTTTATTAAAACTTAGTGGACTAAAAGAACATTCTTTGTTATTTCTCGTGATGCTCTGAGTTGACTGAGCAAAGCTGTACTGTTACTACATGGGGAAAAACCAGAACTAGGGTCAGGAGAGTGAAATGTCTAGGGTACAGAACTTAAGGATGCATTTACTCTTGAGGTCCCTGCAACTCCACTATGAGAGTATTCCCTTAACTTTTACACATAGGTGCCTCACTCACCTTACCCCATTTGACCCTGACCCTGAGCTGGGCTTTCTTTCATGTTCTTTCCATCAGATGCCAGTGGAGGCCGGAGTCATCTGAAGGTCCCATTGGGCTGGCTGGACATCCGAGATGACTTCTTCACTCACACACCTGTTGCCTTCCTTAGTCACCCGTCTATACAAGTTAGGAGCTCACCAGGCTTCTCTCTCTCTCCGTGTGTCTTCTCCTTGGGTTTCCTCATGGCAGTCTTGAGGTTGTCAGATTTCTTACATAGTGACTGGCTTTCCCAGAGCAATCACACCAAGAGGCCAGTTTGAATTGAAGCTGCACGGCTTCTTGTGACCTAGCCTGGAAGCCACACAATGCCAGTCATTGTCATTGTATTCTATTGGTCAAAGTCATGAAGGCCTGCCCAACATTTAAGGGGAAGGAAATTAGACTCTGCCTCTCAATATAAGAAGCATGGATCTGAGCAGCATGGATATAGCATGAGGGAGGAAACTGATGGAGAACAATTGTGGAGATTACCTACCACAGAAACACCAGGGAACAGACAGGCTTGGCGTAGGAAATCAGAAGTGCTCTTGGGGTGTTAAGTTTGCAATGCTCATTGGACAACCAAGGGAATATATACACGTGTAAATCAGAGGAAAGCCGGAATGGAAAATATCAAAATCGGAGATATAATTTAGAATCAAGACACTGGATGGGATTACCTAAGGAGGTCAATTCAGTGAGAGAAAGAGTCACCAGGGAGTTCAATGGGAAACGGGGGTGTGAAGCCAAATAAAAAAGCACTTGGAACAGAAGAGATGATCATGCCCCATGGTGCCCAAAGGTCAGATAAGATGAAGACTGAGAAGTGGACATTTGGTCATTGATACCCTTAGCGAGAAAAATGGCAGAGTGAAACTTGATTATAGTGAATTAAAGAGAGAATGGAAAAAGTGAGTGAAAACAACTTTTTCAAGTTTTCATAGAAATGGGATAATTAAGTGAGGACTTGAGGTCTAAGAAGAGCTTGCTTTTGTTTGTGGGGGGCAGATTTTTGTTTTAAAAGGGTAGACAGTATAGCCTGCTATAGGTAGGTGGGAATGAATGATATTGTAGAAGAGAGCTGAGGCAGCAGCAGAAGCAGCAATTGCACATTTCGAGTCTAGGAGCTGAGAGCTGACAAGACTGAGACAGGGGACCTGGATAGACAAGAGGTGTTGCTCGGCCAAATAATGTTTGAATTAGAAATTTTGAATTAAAGATGTTTCAGGTGACATGGTTAACATGTTAATGACTAGGTGTAAGGTAAAATTACCAGTTGATAGTTGAACATGAAAGAAGCCAAGGAGGTAAGAGGCCAAGGTTGTCATGAATGATAAGAGTAGTCTGGAGAGAAAAAATAACCAGCAAGTCAGATGCTAAAACCTTAAGGAAGAGCCCATCTGAGAAAATTAAGCCTGAATGCCCGAAGGCATCTGTGGTGGCCCCGAGCTGTGTCAACAGAGCTGAGCTGGAACTATGTTTCTCAGAATTCTACCCTCTGCATGGTTCCTTGTCAGTGTTGGTCACAAGGGAAATTTTGCACCTGATTTGGGGGAGGAAGTAAAGCAGCAGCGACATTTACTGTTACCCCATGAAGGAGGTGGAGGGCTCCAAGCATCATGACACTGTGCACCAGTCCTTGCTGATTGAAAGTTCCGCTTGGTTGGGATGAGCCAGCACCTGGACCTGAGCTTTCTCAGCTCGCCCTCCAGCTCTCCTGCTTCAGCTTCTCCCAGTCCTAGACAAAGGACATGTCAGCTTCATGGTGAACGGTACCAGCTTCTGGTGCAGGTCAACCCCTGTAGCACTGAAGATGGCAGTGATGAAGGAAACACCAGTTCCAATTCACCCTCACGGGTTCCAGTTGACCCAGCTTTCCTTCTCAACGGCCTGTCTGGCCAACCCATAGTGAACTGTGGCTCAATGCCACACACAGAAGCAGCAGACTGTACTACCTGCTGCCCCGACTACCACAGCTGTGGGAGGCTCCTTTCCCTAAGAAGTTCTCCTTCTTACCTAAGGGCCATCCATGTCAATACAAATGGCAAGAGTGCCTTCTTTTTATGGCTGAATACTATTCCATTGTGTGTGTGTGTATAATATTTTATTTATTTCTTGTCCATTGATGGGTACTTACATTATTTCCATATGTTGGCCATTGTGAATAATGCTGCAATGCACATAACAGTGTAAATAGTTCTTCAAGATAGTAATTTCATCTTTTTGGGTGCATACCCAGAAGTGGCATTACTAAATGCTATGGTAGTTCTATATTAATTTTTTGAGAAACCTCCATCCTGTTTTATAGTAACTGTTCCAATTTACAGACCCACCCTCAATGCACCAGAGTTCCCTCTTCTCCATATTGTTAGCTTTAGCCAGCATTTGTTATCTTTCTTTTGTGATAGCCATTCTAACAGGTACATAGTGATCACTTCAGTGTGGCTTTGATTGCCATTTCCTTGATGATTAATGCTGTTGAGCACCTTTTCATGTGTGTGTTAGCCATTGTATGCCTTCTTTGGAAAAATATCTATTCAAGCCCTCTCTCCATTTTCAAATCAGTTTATTTATTTATTTATTTATTTATTTATTTATTGCTATTGAGTTGTATGAGTTCCTTACATATTTTGGATATTAACCCCTCATCAGATATGTGGTTTGCGAAATGGGACAACTGTAATGGCATAACCGATAAAATATATTTTAAAAAGATGTCGTTTGCAAATATTTCCTCTCCCATTCCATAGGTTTCAGCAGGTTTTAGTTAGAGCAAGAATGTGAAGATCCAGCTCAGAAAGAGGTTGAAGATATGCAAGATTTTTTTTCCTAAAAAGGTTTCTATTGCCTTTGGTCCTCAATTGGTATTTCACATTATCTCTTGTTCCCAGGGCTCGTAGGTGGGACTGGTCCCAGAGAGGGCCTCCTGGTGGGGGTCCCTGTGCAGTACTTGGTGGAGAAGGGACTAATATGGAAGTGTGGGGAGTCTGACTTTGCTTCAACCACTCAGAACTCCATTGTCCTGTCTGGGCCTCAGTTTTCTCACTGGGCCCCTGGAGGGGTTCATGGGAAATCTAGTCCCTCACAATGCCTAAAATATCTGGGGACTGCGGCCTGGCCCTTTCCCAGGGGACTTCCTTCCCCCAATCTCCCCTCCACCATCCTCCCCCAGCCCATCTCTCCCCGCAAAATTACTTTTGCTTTGTTAAAACTCCCTGAAACTTCTGTGGGTCCAGAAACCACAAACTGATCAGCACAGAAAAAAGAAGAGGGGCAGAAGCAACCAGAAGCCATCTGGGGCCGGTTTCTCTCCCTGCACAGTTTCTTCTTCCTCCCACAGCTTGGCCCAAAGCATGCTGGGAAATTCACTACCTGGATGTGCCCTGGCAGGATGGCCACCCCACAAGATCTGGATCTGGCCATCCCAGCCCCTCAGCTGGAAGCACTTGAACACATAGAAAAACAAGATGAAGACACAGAGAACCTAGAGATTTTGTGGAGAACAGATTGAGAGTTCCAGGATGAAGTGAATTTGGGGAGGGAGTGGTGGGATGGAAGCGGGGGTTGGGTATTAAGTCAGTTTAAGGGATATACATAGTAATATGGGGATCAGTGTATGGGTGATGAGGAATAGATGGCTTGGAGATCTGACGGCCATCAACGCAAACCTGGAATGCGAAGCGAGGTGGTACTCACGGTTTCTGGGACTCATGGGGAAGAGGGCTCTATCCCATCATAGCTTCCATCTTCCACCTGTATCAGGCCCCTGCTAGCCCTGCAGGTCTGAAATGTAGAGCTTGGGGTGCCGAGGTGTCCCTGCAGCACACAAAGCTCTCCGGAGTCCGTTAAATCTGAGAGCTTTTACAAACAACAACAACCCTGGAAAATGGGATTCTCCAGAGCAGTGGTTCTCAAGTTACAGAGAAGGAGTGGGACTTGTCCAAGCCCTTCTGGCATATAACACAACAACAAAAATCCAGCGCCTGGAAACTGGTTGTTTAGATGGCCACACAGTTGTAGCCTTTCTTTTCTCTCCTTCTTCTTTTTTTAAAATGTAGATTGTGCGTATGTGTGTGTTTTGTGTGACTCAAGTCAGGGCAAAGAGGTCTGCTTTACCTCAGGTTCTTTTAAAGTTTATTTTGTTTTGTATTGTTTTGGGAATTGCAGAGGTGCAGCTCCCTAAGGCAGACCCCGTGTCTGAGGAATGCAGCTGCCTCTACAGGGACGGGAGGCTCTTTTGCAGCCTCGCAGTCTGATGTGGCCCTGATCTCACTTTTGCCATTTCAAACTCACTTGGCCTCCGGGGAGAGGCGGACAGCTGAACTCTGCGCGGGCTGGAGCCCCGGCTCCTTCTGCTTCTGGAGAGGAGACTTAGCCTTAATTTTTGTGACAGATGGAGTTGATAGTCTCTCCACGGAAAGGGGAGGAAAAAAAGCGCCAGTTTTTGACAGGCCGCAGACGCCCGGTGCCTCTGGCGGTCGAAGGCTGCGTTGCGCCGCAGTTAAGGTAGATCTCAAACTCCCGCGCCTGGAGGGCAGAGGCTGCTGTGCCCTAGTGAGGGGTTGAAACACACACTTGAATAGAAACCTTGGAGCGTACCAGTTTATTTCCTTCCTTTCTGTTGTGACTGAGGCCAGACGGTACTGATCAACATCCCTAAAGATTTCTAAGGCTATGATTATGTTTCATCGCCAATCATGTTAGTAACATATTCCTAAAATATTAATTTAGTTGATTGGATTTGTCTTAACTGATAACGCTGCCTGGCTCTATGGTCATACCTACCAGATTGGTAAATCTGGACGGGGTGCTGGAGTAGAGGGGTGTTGTAAGTATTTCATCAATACCCCAAACTTCCCAACTTAAGTGTGTGCCTCCTCCTTGGGTGCGGTGTGTTGTTGTTGTTTTTGTTTTGTTTTTAAAGTTTCGAAGTCCCGCTATAAATTCTCTGGTTACCTCCTCCCGCCTGTGATGAGCAGGCTCCAAAGATGGGGAACTCGAAAAACATCAAATTTGGAACCCAGTCGAGGGCACAGATGGAGTCCAAGCAGAATTAGTGCAACTACCAAAAACAAAAAAGTTTTAAAGAACCAAACAAAAAGGGCTGTGGCCCAGCCGGATGCCAACAGCTGCCCCTAAACCCCGCCCGCTGTATAAGAGCGCGAGCTGGGGACTCCATATCCGAGCCTCCTTAAGAGTAGGAGGAGCTCCCGGGCCTCTGTCAGGCTTCTTAAGCCCTTCCTTTCAAGCCTTGAATGCCTGAATGTGAGCTGCCCACCAACCTCCCCGCCCTCCCCCATTCCGCAACCCCACTCCAGCGGCTCCGGGGGAAAAAAAAGTTTCAACAACAACAGGCAGGACCAATAGCATCTCGAAAAGCCGGGAAAGGGGGCCGAGCAAAGGGCGAAAGAGTGGAGAAAGGAGAAAGCGGGCAGGCTCCGAGCGCGCGGGGCCGGGGCTCGGCGAGCCGGAGGAGCGTTGCTAATGTTTTTGTTTGTTTGCTTTTCCATGCATGCATAATGAGGGGGCACCGCGGCACCACGCGGGGGCTCCCGGCCCACTTTTGTATTTAAAGCCTCGCTGCTACAGAGTCCGCAGCCGGGCTCAGCGGATCAGCTCCCCGGGCTCCTTGTCACCCGAGAAGCCGCCGGCGAGGGAAGCCCGGGAGCCGCTCTCCGGCCGCGCGGAGTTTCTTGTTCTCCCCGCGCCTCCCGGAAAGGGCTCCCCAGAGCTCCGCCGAGGCCGGGGTCGCCGCGGGCGGAGGGGGAGGGGACGCGGACGGCCCGGCCGCGGGAAGGCGGGCAGCGCACGGACCCGAGCCAGGAAGCGGCGCAATGGGAGAGTCCACAGCGGCAGCGCCGCGGCGCTGAGCCGGGGAAGAAGGAGCAGCCGCGGACGCACAACGGATCTGCAGGCGCGGAGCAAAATGCACCCGCGGCGCTCCGTGGTCCTGCAGCGCCGCCGCGGCCCCGCGGCCCGCAGCCCACCGGGACGGCAGTGAGCGCCTCCCGCCACAACCGGGGGCCGACCGGAGGGGCTCTTCGCGGCTGTGCGTTTCTAGGAACCCACGGCAGCTGGAGCCAGACCGACCTTCTGCAAGCAGCGGAGTACCAGCCAGCGGCGCGCATGGATTTATGAAAACACTCATGCAAGAAGTTGGCAGGACTGGGGCAAACTTTTCCACCGGCTCCGTGTACGCCGCTCCCCGCACCTCTTTTCCTTTCCCCTCCTCGCCTGGCGGCCGCCGCTGCCCGCGATGGTGGCAGGGCTGCTGGGCGGCGGGGCCCGCGGAGGGACCGTGCCGGGCGCCTGGCTGTGCCTGATGGCGCTGCTGCAGCTGCTGGGCTCGGCGCCGCGGGGCTCCGGGCTGGCGCACGGCCGCCGCCTCATCTGCTGGCAGGCGCTGCTCCAGTGCCAGGGGGAGCCGGAGTGCAGCTACGCCTACAACCAGTACGCGGAGGCGTGCGCGCCGGTACTGGCGCAGCGCGGCGGGGGCGATGCGCCCGGAGCTGCAGCCACCTTCCCGGCCTCAGCCGCTTCCCTTTCGTCTCGCTGGCGCTGTCCGAGCCACTGTATCTCGGCCCTTATTCAGCTCAACCACACGCGCCGAGGGCCCGCTCTGGAGGACTGTGACTGCGCTCAGGACGAGAACTGCAAGTCCACCAAGCGCGCCATTGAACCTTGCCTGCCTCGGACAAGCGGCGGCGGCGCGGGCGGCCCGGGTGCGGGCGGGGTTATGGGCTGCACGGAAGCCCGCCGGCGCTGCGACCGCGACAGTCGCTGCAATCTGGCGCTCAACCGCTACCTGACTTACTGTGGCAAGCTCTTCAACGGGCTGCGCTGCACCGATGAGTGCCGCACTGTCATCGAGGACATGCTAGCTGTGCCCAAGGCTGCGCTGCTCAACGACTGCGTGTGCGACGGCCTTGAGCGGCCCATCTGCGAATCGGTCAAAGAGAACATGGCCCGCTTGTGCTTCGGCGCCGAACTGGGTAACGGCCCAGGCAGCAGTGGCTCAGACGGGGGCCTGGACGACTACTACGACGAGGAGTACGATGACGAGCAGCGCGCCGGGGGCGCTGGCGGTGAGCAGCCGCTGGACGACGACGACGGCGTCCCGCACCAGCCGCGCCCGGGTGGCGGCGCTGCTGCGGCGGGCGGCCACGGGGACCTGCCCTACGGGCCCGGGCGAAGGAGCACCAACAGCAGTGGACGCTTGGCTCCCCGAGGCGCCTGGACCCCCTTGGCCTCCATCTTGCTGCTGCTGCTGCTCCCGCAGCTGTTTTAGCTCTCACTCCTTCCGACATGGGCTGCTGGAGGGCCCTTGCCAGGGCACCTGTGGCTTGGGGACAGAGGGGATGGATGGGGATACTTGCCGAAACGTTTTCAAAGTTGACTCTACTTAGCCAGTCTCCCTGCCACAACTTTGGCACTTTGCTCGTCTCCTCTCCCGAGCGTGACTTCTTGGACATCCTTCCCTGGCACCATTGCAGGCTCCAGAAACTCCCAACACGTTTGCCCTGCAGGAGCTAGCCTAGCTAAAGTTCTGGACGCCTGGCATGGAATGGGCGGCGGGGCGGGGTAAGGGCGTGTAGAAACGTAGTCCTGGACTCCAAAGAGGGTGCTGACCAGTGGGGCCTTAGCATTTTTCAAGGGACTGAGCTCGGAGCAAGGGGTTTGAAGGGGGGTTATATTTGCAAAAGAGGCTGTCAGTTTATGAGCATTTGCGGGGGTTAGGGGGGAGCCGGTATCGACTTTTATTGTGGCCAGTGAGGACATGGCAGCCGTCAGTAATCAGAAAAGCCCCACTTACTGGTTCATTCGTTTATGAACCGGTTCGTTGGTTTTGGTACCAGCGCCCTGGAATTCTCAGTTTGGGGTAGGAATGGGAGGAGGTTAGTATCCCCGAATTAGTTTTAGATAACTTTGAACCTTTGACCTTAATTTCATTCTCACCACTCTGATCTCTTAGTACATTTCTTAGGATTAAGGGTCAACAATGCTGATCTAAAGAGTCGCTAGTGATACTGAAAATGCAAGTTTGTATTAAATGAGCTCTGCACTGCCGTCTGTGAAAGCCTCTTTATGATATTTGTCGTTTCTGTTCTTTACATCAAGAAATTGTATGTACAAATATGCAGAGAACGTATATTGCTTCTGCTTCTATCAGGGTGCTAAACCCTGGTACTTCGTATATAAATTGTATTAAAACTGGGGTTTGTTACCAGTTGCTGTACTTTGTATATAGAATTTTTATAAATTGTATGCTTCAGAAATAATTTATTTTTTAAAAGAAATTAAAAACCTTAAATCCACATTCATGTTACACCTTTTCTCCCTGAAATGTATAGAAACTGTTTGTCACCAGGATCCAAACCCACAGTCGCTGTCAAGTGTGCTCTGTCTAGAACAGCCTTGAAATGTACAGTGTATTTTATAGATTTGAAGTTAACATTCTTATTTTCAAGAGAATTTATGGACATTGTAGAAATGTGTAAATGCATTTCCAAACTGCCTTAAACGTATTTTTATAGACATCTTTAAAAAAAAAAGTCTTATGTTTTAAGTAACTATGGTTTTGTGTATTTCTTTCATTCTTTTTTATTATTTGTTTTTATTAAAATGTGTACATCAGTAAAGAGTTTTAAATAATGAATATGGTGTAGTTACTTTCCGGAGTTACATTGTGGTTAACCCAATAATGGGTGAGGAGGGAGGTGGAGGGGCCACTGGGAATCTATCAACCATCAACTGAAATTAAAATACAGTACAAGACAAGAAATGAGGGCTATTATTTATGCCTTTAATTTAATGAACAATTAGACATCTGTAAATGAGGCAGCTAAAAAGATTTAATTGATTGGCCTCCACTGGTTTTTATGTTGGTGGAGAGAATTCACAAAATCGTGTCTCCTACATAATTTGGCATAACCCAGACATCTCCACCACTTCCACTGGGACACTCCCCCCAGCCCCACCCCTTCTTCCAGGAGTGTCCTCAGTGGCTACTAGACATTCTCATGCAATCAAACATGCCAATAACATCTGTTACCAATAGATCTTAGGAAACCTGTGAGACTCAATACTTCAAAGTCACTTTCACACTTTGGGTGAAAAAGTACAAAATTTTGTTACAAAACATTCAGGCGAGGGAAAGTAAACACACCGGGGAGAGGAACAATTACCAGAACTTGTAATATTGTTGTGAGGAGTTGTTTAGCAGTGGGCTGAAGGCTGGGTTCCTGCCAGAGCTACTGATCTACACTCAAACGCCCTTAGATAAATAATTACACTCTTAAGCTGTGTCGAGTGCTGATACACTTGACCTTGTAAATAGAAATGTTTGCAGTAGGAATAAACTCCGGCATTGGAAAATCTTTTAAACATTAACACAAAAGAGAGCGCTCTGTCCTCTGGGGATTTGAGTCTGAACTTCGCCAAGCTAGGCACTTGCAAGGGGGAAAAAAAGTTTATTTATCTTCTATTCCTGGTGTTTATTTAAAGCTTTTCATTTTAAACGCGGTGATTGGAAGGCAAGTCAGGAGTTTAAAAGTCACCACAAATAAACTTTGTCTGAGGGGTCCACAGATTAGCAAGATCTCGTGTCTCTTTATATGATATTAACATGTGCTGAGAAAACATAACCAGATTTCTCTGCTGCCTGAAGTAATTAACAAAGCTATGCCCCCTCCCAACTTCCTCCCACCCACTCCCACCCCCTACTTTCAAGGTTTCTTTTCCTTTAAGTGGCTCTTTTCCCAGCTTTTATAGAGGGCTTCTAGGTACTTCTTGTTGCATCTAAAGCCAAGAGATTCGTATGTGTGGAACATCATAAAGTCTTAGCTGTAGTTTCGGAGAAGCCTAGGAGGGTGGTGTGTGGCTGGAACCGGGTCACCTGAATGGTTGAGTAAACATATTGTTAAAACAAAGCTGAAAGCTTTGTTTCTTTGGGAAATGAACAAAGGGTATTCCAAAAGACTTGTAAATGAAATCAGCTTTCTTTACAAAATGTCAGGTTAGCAACACTCCTGTGCTTGCCCTTAAATATATTTAAATCATCTCCATTTCACGTTATTTTAACACATTCTTAACTAAAAGTTAAGTCTTTGTCCCAGTTTTCTCCAGTAAGAAGTAAAAAGCATTAGCACTAGAAAAGGCCTGATAATTAACTGCCACAATAAACTCACGACTTGATTTTACAGGGTCCTGTCAAAAGCATCTGCCTGGAATAAATCAACACAGCCAGCTCTTGGGGAGAGAAGACACAGGCTTTATGCTTTCTTCCTCGAAGAAAGTGAACATTGATCGGTGGTCCATTTCAATTTACACAGTTCAGCACTGGAGCCCAGGAGCCTCCTTTTGCCTCTGCAGACCCAGTGGATTCCAGAGCAGGTTGCTGAGATGGTAGGACCTTCAGCTTTGGTTATGGGATTGTAGGCCGCCATCTGCTCCTGGGCAGAAAGGATTTTTACAGATGTTGACATCTGTACTATCTCACGCTCCCTGGGGAGCCTTTTGGAATTTTGGACATTTGAGATGGAGAATGCCTGGAAGTATCATTACTGAAAGAAAAAGTATCTCTGGCTTTTCCTGCGGATTCTCAAAAAGCACCACACTTCGAAATATTCTGGAGTGAGAGCAAGCAATTCCTTCTAAATTTCATGTGAAATCCTGGGTCTTCGCAGTCATCCTCATTTTCCCAGTTAGCGGGTTTGCCTTCTCAGTGACAGTTTATTTGTCTTTGAAGGCACTTCAGTGACAAACGTTTAAGGGAGTGGGGGACAATGGTGGAGAACAAGGAGGCAGTTCATTGAGCTGACAGTGACCATACAGTAAATAGAAGGAAGTTCAGCCTTCACTGTTCACCCAAGCACATAGCAATGCTTTTGTATATGACCACAATGGACATAAGAGCCCTTGTTTAATTTTAATAATATATAGCAATGTATGTGGGCAACATTCATATGTAAAGGGGAAAATGCCTGGAGGCATTTTACTTCTTGTAACTAAATTCTTGTACTAAATCACAGGACCTCCCTTTGCTTAGACAGGACCCCTACAAATGTCCAAAAGTAAGGAAGCAGCTCCTGACATCCACCTCCACACACTAAAGGGGCCACCACGCTTTGACAGGTCTGGGGTGCACGGCAGCACTCCCAGTAGGGTCTGCACGGAGAGGACAAGACTCAGAACCAGCAGTCTCTCTCCTTTGAAGAGTCAAGAGACACAGTATGGAACAGGAGTCCCTTCCTTACCACTCCCAACACTCACACCCCACTCCATCCCAGCAACGCTACGCACTACAGACTAAAAAGAGGAGGAAAAGCCCATGAGACCTTTCAGAGCCATGAAACACCACACTTGAACATCTTTCTACTTTAAACTTTGGCTTTGCATTATTAGCCTACTTAGTGGATTCAGCAATGGAAGTTCTCAAACATAACCTCATATAACCTGTCAAGCCTGTCAAAAGAAGAGCATGCATTATTTGGTTTTGACCTCTTAGACCAAAAAAACATCAGAAATACTTGTCTGTTGACCTGGTTTCTCCCAAAGCAAGGCTGTTGAGAAACATCATGTTACAAATGCCTGGGTTTCCAGTGGGTCTCACAGCCTTGTGAGTCAAGCAAAGTTGGATGTTACTGTATTCCGTATGAGGGCTTGCCTTCGCTGGACAGTTGAAAAGGTTCACCCTTGACTATCTGAATGACATAAGTAATGTGCTATTAGCATAAATACCTTCTAAGACGTCTATTTAATCAATTTCTTAAATCACAGAATGATCTACTACAAAATAGTGGACTGTATACACTATATTTTGGCACAAAGATGGTCATTCTCCCACTAGTAACCAGGGGCTCTAAATAAATGATTTCAACAATGTTTTATTAAAGGACGACAAGAGCCCTCGAGCTGCATTAATCGGGGAGAAGTCGAGTGGCACTTTTGTTATGGAAATGTTAAGCACATAATAGCACTACAGAACAATGTGCGGCCACTTCATTCTTTCAGCCACGCTGACACCTCTTAAAGAGGAGCTGCAGGGAAGGATGTGGGAACGATTTGCTTTCCGAGGAAGCTTCCAGCTCATATTTTGGAGAGCTACCTCCAAACCGTGTGTAGCGTGCACGCCATGGAAGCCAGAAGAGCTGCTGAGATGCTCAGTGTTTGCTTCTCTTATTTTGGGAGCTCGGGTTCCACAATGAAAACAAATGTCTACATTTTTTACACGGCATTTGTCAAAACCGCATGTTACTGATTGTGTGGTGCTACGAGTCCAATTTTATAATGTGGATTAAAGTTTCAGTATCTCTCGATGATATCGATATACATTACCAATAGCTTTGATGAGTTCTCTGTAAGCAAACGAAGTGAATGTGAAAGTCTTCAAACAGATGGATCCACACACAACGTCATTAAGGGCATCTTCAATCTGTAACCAGAAGTAAAATAATATTTTGCTTCCAGACTTTATAAACGCCTTTATACTCTCTCATTACCAGTATCTGTTCTTACAAATTAATTTCCTTATTTAAATTTTATAAGTTCTATAGGACATGTGTGAGTTTGTGGATGCCAGCATGGAGCAATAGCTCACGACTAAGTCCTACGGTATATCTTAGAACTCGTCAGATGTTTCTGCGCACCCAGGTAGGAAACACTTCAGCGAGGTTTGAGACCCTTCTCTTAGACATCTGCTTTAGGAAAATGCCAGTCCAGCCCTCAGTTGCAACCCCTGTCACCTCTTACCTCTCACTTAGTGACACCTATTTGGAGCATCCTTCTGTAGCAAACATTGGAGTAAGGTTTGTGATGACTAAAACTCATGTCTGTAACCCTGAGCAGTTGACAGGATGGGGGAACGGACAAAAAGAGTCCATTTTGCTTCCACAGGCATCTGTCGAGGATCTACTCTGTGTGGCAGCCAGTGTGAACTTCATTGTCCCCAGACAAGCTGGTAGCCAGGATGGGAGCCACACAGATACTTTCAACAGCAAATGACAAGCACAGGGGAGTAGAACTGGGTGATTTAGCCCAATGTTGGATTTAAGGAGAACTTCTTGGAGAAGGCAACCCTGAAGCTAAGTCTACAGGCAGGAAGGGGAGCTAGCAAGGAAAAAGGTAGGGAAGACGTTTCCATCAGAGGAACGGAACAGCCGTGTGTGTGACCGTTCCTTACCACCAAAGCATGAGGTAGGAAGTAACAAGGATGCGGTTTGAAAGAAGGGTTAATGCTGGGTCCCAGACATCTTGAACGTCATGCCAGGCATTGACTTCACCCTGCATAGTGTCCATGACAAGAAACCTCTGGGAATTCCCAGCTGAAAGCTTCCGAGAGTCACCTTCTCGAACAGATTTTTTGGTGACTTTAACGAGTGAAGACCAGAGACTAGAGAACAGTGAGGAGACCACTGCCAGGTCCAGTGGTACGGCCTTACTACTGAGCTAGAAGAGGAGCAGTGGGGGGAGAGAAGAAGAGAGATTCACGACACTGATTGATCTTTGAACGTGGAATGTTCGAGGAGGCGAGACACCGATATCACTGCTGCACTTCTGACTCAGAAAACTGGATGGAGGGTGTTAAATTCTGTCCCAGAAGAAAGGTTGGTGGGCAAGTTATGTTTGAGAATATACAAAATATTCCATTGGTGCTGCACTTCAGGAAGCCAGCTCTGGGGCTAGCGTACAAGACAGATGTCAAACTTGAGCAGTGATTATGGTTAAACCTCCCAGAGTGACATACCCGAAGAGAATGCAGGCAGGAAGAGGTGCAGTGGGCACGGGTGATGTCCAGAAAAGGGATCGTGGAATAGCAGAGGGATCTGAGCAGGAGCAAAGGATAGTAGAATTCTGGTCATGCCACCTAAATATTAA
>PVKM010031498.1:0-16784 GCA_004027735.1 Carollia perspicillata | reverse complement strand
TTGGCTGGAAGTGTGGTAAATATTCTTTTTTAAAAAGTATCATAAAGGGAAATAAAGAAAACAATCCCATTCAAAATTGCTTCAGAAAAATAATATACCACACCTGGGAATAAATATAACCAAGGATGTTAAATACCTGTACTCAGAAAATTATAAGACACTGAAGAAGGAAACTGAAGAAGGTACCAATAAGGGGAAGCACATACTATGTTCATAGATAGGAAGAATTCATAGCATTAAAATACCCATACTACACAAAGCAATCCATAGATTCAATGCAATTCCTATCAAGATACCAATGACATATTTCATAGAACTAGAACAAATATTCCAATAATGTATATGGAACCATATAAGGCCCCACAGAGCAACAGCAATTTTGAAAAAGAACAACGAAGTTGGAGGGATCATGCTACCTAATATCCAACTACAATATAAGGCAATAGTCATCAAAACAGCATGGTACTCGCTTAAACAGATACATAGATCACTGGAACAGAATAGAGAGCCCAGAAATAAGCCTACACCTTTATACTCACTATTATACTTAATGTTTGACAGAAGAAGCAAGCACATTCAATGTGCAAGAGATAATTTATTCATAAATGGTGTAAGGAAAATTGGACAGATACATGCATAAAAATGAAACTAGACTGTTGGCCAAGATGGAGGCATATGTAGATACACTTTGCCTCCTTACACAACCAAAAGTAGGACAACAACAAATTTAAAAACAAAAAATAACCAGAACTGACAGAAAACTGACCTGTATGGATGTCTGACAACAGAGGAGTTAAAGAAGAAACATCCATCCAGACTGGTAGGAGGGGCAGACATGGGCAGCCAGGGCAGAGAAGATGCTCAGCAAGGTGGTGGCGGGCAGACCAGGATATCCCACATTTGCATGAGGAAAAACCAGTAGGAACGACTGGGGAGTGAAACAGACCGTGCAACCCAGGGTTCCAGCACAGAAAAAGGAAGCTTCAAAACCTCTGGCTGTAAAAAATCTGTGGGGGATTGCAGCAATGGGAGAAACTCCCAGCCTCACAGGAGAGTTCATGGGAGAGACCCACAGGGTTCTAGAATGTACACAAACCCACCTGCCCAGGAATCAGCACCAGGAGGGCCTGATTTGCTTGTGGGTAGCAGAGGAAGTGACTGAAAGCTGGCTGAGAGCCGAAGGAGCATTGTTCCCTCTCAGACCATCACCCACATACACTGCTACAACACAGAGACATGGGTTGCCCCGACCTGATGAATATCTAAGGCTCCAAACCTTACTATGTAACAGGCGTGCTGAGACAAAAAAAAAAAAAAATACATGACCCAAATGAAAGAACAGATCAAAGCTCCAAAACCAGAACTAAGCAATGAAACAATAGTCCACCAATCAGATACAGAGTTCGAAACACTAGTAATCAGGATGCTCACAGAAATGATTGAGTATGGTCTCAAAGTAGAGGAAAAAGTGAAGGCTATGCAAAGTGAAATAAAGCAAAATATACAGGGAACCAACAGTGATGGAAAGGAAACCAGGACTCAAATTAACGGTGTGGACCAGAAGGAAGAAAGAAACATTCAAAAGGACAGAATGAAGAAACAAGAATTCAAAAAAATGAGAAGAGGCTTAGGAACCTCTGGGACAACTTTAAACGTCCCAACATCCAAATCATAGGGGTGCCAGAAGGAGAAGAGGAAGAGCAAGAAAGTGAAAACTTATTTGAAGGAGATAATGAAGGAGAACTTCCCGAATCTGGCAAAGGAAGTAAGACTTCCAGGAAGTCCAGGAAGCTCAGAGAGTCCCAAAGAAGTTGGACCCAAGGAAGCACACACTAAGGCACATCATAATTACATTACCCAAGATTAAAGAGAAGTAGAGAATCTTAAAAGCAGCAAGAGAAAAGGAGACAGTTACCTACAAAGGTGTTCCCATAAGGCTATCAGCTGATTTCTCCAAAGAAACCGAGCAAGCAAAAAGGGGCTGGAAAGAAGTATTCCAAGTCATGAAAGGCAAGAACCTACATCCAAGATTACTCTATTCAGAAAAGCTATCATTTAGAATGGAAGGGCAGGTAAAGTGCTTCCCAGATAAGGTCAGATTAAAGGGATTCATCATTACCAAGCCCTTAGTGTGTGAAATGTTAAAGGGACTTATTTAAGAAAAAGAAGATGATCAAATATATGAACTGTGAAATGACAACAAACTCACAAGTATCAAAAACTGAACCTAAAACAAAAACAAAAACAAACTAAGCAAACAACTAGAACAGGAACAGAATCACAGAAATGGAGGGTTACCAGCAGGGAGGGGGGAGGAGGAGAATGAGGGAAAAGGTACAGGGAATGAGAAGAGTAATTGGTAGGTACAAAGTAGACAGGGGGAGGTTAAGAACAGTACAGGAAATGGAGAAGCCAGAGACCTTGTATGTACAACCCATGAACATGAACTAAAGGGTGGCGGCGAATGGTGGAGGGAGAGGCGCTGCAGGGCAGAGGGAAAGAAAGGGGAGAAAAAAATGGGACCACTGGAATAGCATAATCAATAAAATATATTTAAAAAGAGAAAAGAAAAACGAGGGGGGGTGGACTGGGATAGGAGTAAAAGACAGAAAACTGTACTTGAACAACAATTAAAATAAAATAAAATTTTTAAAAAAAGAACTAAAAAAAATAATAAAAATGAAACCAGACCACCTTCTTACACCACACATAAGAACAGATTCAAAATGGATTATAGACTTAAATGTTAGATTCAAAAATTATAAAAATCACACAAGAACACACATGCAGTAAAATCTCAGAAATTGCTCATACCAATTATTTTATGTAATATATTGCCTCAGGCAAGGGAAAGAAAAGAAAAAATTAACAAATGGGACTACATCAAACTAGAGCTTTTGCACAGCAAAGTAACCATCAACAAAATGAAAAGACAACCCACTGAATAGGAAAACATATTCACTGATAAATCTGATAAGGGGTTGATATCCAAACTTTATAAAGAACTTACAAAAATCAACACCAAAAAAAGCAAACAATCCAATTAAAAAATGGGCAAAGGACCTGAATACTTTTCCAAAGAGGACATACAGATGGCCAGTGGACATACGCAAAGATGCTCAAAGTCACTAATCACCAGAGAAATGCAAATTAAACCCATAATGAGATAAAACCTCACACCTGTCCAAACGGCTATCATTATTAAATCAAAAAACAAGTGCTGGTGAGGATGCAGAGAAAAGGGAACAGTTTTGCACTGTTGGTGGGAGTGCACATTGGTGCAGCCACTGTGGAAAGCAGTATGGAGGTACCTCAAAAAATTAAAAATGGTTCTGCCTTTTGACCCACTTCTGGGAATTACCCGAAGAAACCTGAAACATTCATTCAAAAGAATATAGCATCCCTGTGTTCACTGCAGCATTATTTATAGTCACCAAGATATGGAAACAGCCCAAGTGTCTGTCGGTAGTGAATGGATAAAACAACTACGGGACAATTATATACCAGAATACCACTGGGCCATAAAAAGAAGAAAATTTTTACCCTTTGTGACAGTACGGATGGGCCTGGAAAGCATTATGCTAAGTGAAATAACCCATTCAGAGAAAGACAAATACCATATGATTTCAGTCATATGTGGAATCTAATGAACAAACTTATCTAACAAGCAAAACAGACGGACTCACAGACAGAGAGCAGGCTGCCAGCTCTGGGCAGGGGAAGGGGGTCTAAGGGGTGGAAAGGTCAAGCCAAGAGGAAAAGGACTCATGAAGCTGGACAACAGTGTGGTGACTGCAGGGGGAGGGTGGTGTAGGGGGGATAAAGGGTAATGGAAAAATACGATGAAAAGTAAATTTAAATAAATGAAATTAAAATAAAATAATAGAATAAAATAAAATCTTAAAATAAAAAAGGACCGTGTAAGGCATCTTCGGCCTCTAGGGGTGTGTCCTCCACAAGCTGGCCACGCCGGACTGGAAAGCACTCTGACACCGTGATCTTCCAGTTTTCTCAATGAAACTGGCCACCCCGTCTGCTCAGATGACATTTCTAAGGGCTGGGCCCTCTGCTGGGGATGAGGCCTGAGTCTCCGCCTTGCTTTCATTTGTGGGAAAACCATGGCTCCAGGTGTCCATAACGGTGTCACAACTTGCCCTCCAACGTCAGCATCACCAATGCTACAAGTTTTCAGAGTAGAAGAAAGCCTTGTGCATATTAATTCACTCCACTCTCACAAGGGCCCTGTAAGGTGGGTTCCACATTTACCCCATTTGTTAGAGAAGGAAACCAAAGCCACACGGGAAAGAGCGGTGATGGGACTGGCACCCAGGCTGTCTGGCTCCAGACCCATATTCTGAATCACCACTCTACATGGCCTCCTGAGAGGAGCTGGGTGGAGAAAGTGACGGAGAGATACAGTCCAGCAAAGCCTCATGAGGTCCAAGCAAACCCTCTCCAAGCCTCCATTCCTCACACACACTGTGCCAGGGACACACAGCCCGCTCCAGTGAAAAGAAGTCACTACCTTACAAAGGCCCATCTTTAGGCACTTCCTAATCGCAGAACCCTTTCCACCGAGCTGATATCCACCCCCAGCTTCTCAAGGCGAGAACCTCTATCTCTCTGCCCATGACACCTTGCAGAGACCCATGAAAGTGCCAACTCCATGCAGGGCTGGGCTGGGGTTGGGGATGCAGGGGAAGGGACGGGATTGCTGCTATCAGCCCTCTGGGCCGGCTCTCTGTACCTGGTAGCTCATGCCACTCGCACTCCTGCTGACCAGGCCTGGAGTATTCCAGGGATTTGGGGGAGGGTTTTTCTTGTGAAAACCTCCCAATGCCCCTGACCAGGTTGTGAGCACTGCTCTGCTTGTCTGCGGCCCTGGGCCGGGTCTGTGGGACCCTGGGTTGTTCTCACTGCTGATACTCCTGCACAGGTGGGAGCTTCCTGATGGTGGAGGGATGTTCCTTGGTGCTCCCCTCACCTGGACACCTGGTGCCGAGGTGGGGCTGCCTCTCTTGCTTTTCTCTGACTATATGTCCTGGTTCCATACAGAATATTTCACTTGGAAAAACATTTTAAATACCGACAAAAAAAATTAAACATGTAAAAGACCCATTCCTGTGGGGTGGGACTGCCCTGAGTCAAGGGTGCCCCAGAGGAGTTGCTGGGTGGACAGCGACAGCCCCCTGAAGGTCAGCGATAGCATCCTCCCATGCTTCTGGCCTAATTCCCATCTTCCTCACTCTGAGTGCCACTGGTCTTCCCCACAAAGTCAGGACACTCAGAGCAAACACAAACCACTCCCCCATTCCGAATGTTCCTCCAACAATCTCTGATCGCCCCTCGGTCCTCTGCCACCAGTCATCTCTGAGTAAGTACATCCAGATGACAAAACCTTCAAGCCAGGAAAATGGGGGGTGGGGCGGGGGTGATGCTTTGGAATGGCCCCAGGGCCTGGATCACAAGTATGGCCACCACGATGGACATGGCAGTCGCATTATCTGGGGTAAAACTGGTTGCGGGACTAAAGCTGATAGAAAAGCACAGGATTTCACATTAGCAGAGCCACATCTGGGTCCTAGCCCTGCCTTTGGAGGTGTGTGTACCTGGAGAAGTCGTTTAGCTCTGGGTCAGTTTTCTCACCTCTAAGATGAGGTTGTACCTGCTCCCAACACAAAGGCTCTCTGTAGAAATTAGGTCAAAGACAGCCCCTCCCACTGGTTTCTGAGCCAACCCCCAGCTCAGCTTTTAGAAGGAGACCAGGAGCTCAACAGGGGACCCTGGAGCTGGGAGCAGTGCTGTCACAGCTAGACCAGTCCCCACCCCCTTCCTCAGTCACACCCAGACCTACATGGGGAATACTGAGCTGATGAGGCCTTGCCGCTCCTGCCTGGTCTATTGGGCATCATTGAACTGCACATCCAGACAGGAGACCATGGTCTGGGATCAGGCAGGCGTGCATCTTCCTTGCTCCCGCTGCATGGCCTGAACAACTGGCCAGATCTCTGGCACCTCCACCTGTTCATTGGGAAAACCAGGTACTGACCCAGCCTCAAACAGCTGCTGTGACTGGCAGTGCCCGTGACCTGGTCTGCTCTCTTGATCCTTTCAAGACACACATAGGAGCCCATCACTCCTCCCTGTCCTGGTCATGGCTCCTTGCCTCAGGCAGGTAAACCCCAGTGTGCAAACCATGCACTGCAGACCTTTGAGTCTAGCCCTGGTTTCCTGCCTTGCACAGGTTTCTGCAGCCTGGGATCTTGCCTCAGGGCCTTTGTGCTTGCCCTTCCCTCTGCCAGGAGCGCTCTCCCTGACTCACCCACAGCTCACCTCCCAGGTCTCTTCTCAGAGAGGACCCCCCACCTCTGTCCCCGACTTAGACCTTCACAGCACTTGCCACTACGTAGAGTGTTAGATATTTCTCATCTGCCCCTCCCACTTCACAGGGCAGGACTGTATCTTGTCTCACTGGCCCTAAGGGCCCACAGCAGGGCCTGGCTGGCATGTGCCTGGATCACATCATCAGGGACGCAAGTTGTCATGTGCCCCCAGTCTTACTCTCCTAGGAAGAATGAGCTCCTGCCTGTTTCCCACTTAGTCCAGTCCAGGTAGGGCTCTCTCACTCAAGCTGCCCACCCAGCTGGACATACACACCAGCCCAGTCTGAGGCCCAGGGCACCTCAAGGATTCCCGGGCTCCTGCCCTGCTCCCCCAGAGTGCTCTGGTCTTATTCAGGGATAGGCTGGGTGTAAAGAGTCCAACACCCCATTACTTTCAATTCCATTAGTGGAGGGGACGAAAGGTTACAAAGAGCCCTCAAGCCCAACCTGGAGCTGCCAATCTAGCCCTCTAGCCTTTCTTATGTCTCTGTTCACCTAAGGGTGCTGAGCTCTCTGTAGGAGGCCGTCTACTCCCCTGCTGAGATGAAGACAGACAGCATAATTAGTGTCTCTAAGGAACAGAAGCAGAGTAATGACTCACAATACATTAAACTGCAAAGTTCTCTTGGAATCTTACTGCCTTCCAGAGATGGTTTGGCTTACAGGTAAAGACAAAGGTTTGCCCCAGCAGGATAGGGCCACTTGACAGAAAATGGTCACCCACAGCACAGGCATAAAGGGCAGAAACAACCAGGGGACCTGGGGGACTCACTCATCCCCTGAGCCGTGGGCTCCTGGCCTGGCTGAGCTGTCAAGGAGGTGGGCAGGAAGGGAAGGCCAGATGTGGCAAACTTCAAGGTGCCTGTCCTCACTGCTCAGGGCCCCTCACACTCCTCTTCTGTCCAGGCATCAGAGCCACAGGACTCGCAAACCAGAAAATTCTGGGTCCCCCTGGCAACAAGGTCTCTGAGCACACCAAGGTCTCCCAGTGGCTTAGCCAAGGTCTACCCAAGCTACCCACCCCTCCCAGACATAGCTGAAACCTGTAGGGAATCTGGACGGGCACGCTGGCAAGCCCCAGAGGCAATGCCACCCACTACCCAGGTCAGCCCCTCAGATCGCTGTGGGCAGAGCTGAGCCAAGTGACTCACACTATCATGTGGACAAACCTCAGCCTTAGTGAGTTCAGATTAAAATGCACGTTGCTGAGTCCTCCACCCCCCACCCTGCCCCCTGCAGTGGGCTTGGCTAATGTCCTCTCTCCCATAGGACCGGCCATGAGAAACCTGAGGGCAGAAACAGTCGCTCTTCAATCTCAACACCCCCATCAGGTAACCTAGGGCCCGGCATTCAAGAAACACTCACAACCAAACCGAACGTAGTACATGCTCCACGGACAACCCGGGAAGGTGCAGGTCCAAACTGCAGGAACGAGGCTGGCTGAAGCACTAAGCAAATCTGTTTTAAAGCCAGACACGCTTTGTCTGGGAGTGGCCTTCCTATTCATCACATTCTGGAACAGCAGATGTGAAGGCTCCTGCCCCACAGAAATGACGTTGTCCAGCAGTGCAGTCCTAGGAGACAGACGTGCGCCTGGCCTGTAAGACAGAAGCCCTGGCAGCAGCGCCTCCCGGTTTCTGCTCAGCAGCACACGCTGTGCCCCAGGACATGGTCCTACCTTCAAACAAAGCGCTCGGTGGTCAGAAGAGACCAGAACCTGCTGCAGAGCCACCTGTACCTTGTGCGTCAACGTTACCTGCACGTCTGTCAACTCGCTAAAGGCTCTGAGAAGCACCCCATAAAAAGGAAGCTGATACATCCCGCACTCCCCAAATTTCACTGACCGTGAAACATTTTGTTTCCTGACTCTTAAAATGTTTACTGCCTCTTACAGATGTTTGAGTTTGGAAAGTGTTTAACTCTAGGGCCTTGTTATGCACAGAAGCCAGATATCAGCAGGCGGAAGCAGGGTTCCCTAAGTGTGAAAGTTGGAGGCTCTCTTGGGCTGACCGGGTGTACATCTGAGCCCACCACTGGGCCCGACCACAGGCTCCTCCAGAAGTCTCCCTTCTCTTATCGGTGCCCACGAGCAGGCGCATCAGACTGGATGTGCTCTAACAGCAACACTGTGGCTGCACCCTGAACCACACCCACACCCACAACCACCATGCCCAGCACTTGAGCTCACGACCCCTTCCCTCAGGCTGGTCCAGGCACATGGGAGCTTTGGCAGGTGGTCTTCCTTTTTTGAAATGGGAAAAGCACTGGCTGAGTCCTAAATCTCCTCACTGTCCATGACAAACGGCATCTGCTGGATTCAGGACAGAGTGACTAGCACATTCTTACTCAGTCCTGTGGCTCCACATTTCAGAAATGGGTGTTGGCTCCCTTTGACCAGCTGGGCTCACCAAGAAGGACACAGCCCCTCAGATGGTTGCCCGCCTGCCCAATTAAGACCCCCCTCTCTTATACACACTAAGAGCTTCTGAGACTTCTGGCCAAGATGGAGGCGTAGGCAGACACCCTGTGCCTCCTCCCACAACCAAAAGAAGGACAACGACAATTTAAAAACAAAAAACAACCAGAACTGATAGAAAATTGAATTGTATGGAAGTCCGACAACAAAGGAATTAAAGAAGACACATTCATCCAGACTGGCAGCTGGGCGGAGAAAATTGCAGTAAGGTGGTGGCCGGAGGACTGGGGCAGGCAAGGCAGTGGCTGGCGAGCACTGCAAGGCGGCAGGTTGCAGACTGGGCAGTCCCACATTTGTGTGCAGATAAACCAGGAGGAACAACTGGGGAACAAGACAGACCATGCAACCCAGGGTTCTAGTGCAGAGAAATAAAGCCACAAAACCTCTGCCTGAAAACACCTGTGGGGGTTGAGGCGGCAGTGGGAGAAACTCCTAGCCTCGCAGGAGAGTTCACTGGAGAGACCCACAGGGTCCTAGAATGCACATGAGCCCACCCACCAGGAATCAGCACCGGAAGAGCCAAACGTGCTTATGGGTAGTGGGGGAAGTGACTAAAACACAGCAGAGAGCAGAGCAAGCGTCACTGTTCCCTCTCAGGCCCCTCCCCAGCAGACAGCATCACAACAATGTGGGTTGCCCCACCCTGGTGAACACCTAAGGCTCCGCCCCTTACTATGTAACAGCTGCGCCCAGACCAAAAAAAAAGAAAAAAAAAAAGGCCCAAACGAAAGAATGGATCAAAGCTCCAGAAAAAATACAACTAAGCAACTAAGAGATAGCCAACCTATCAGATGCACAGCTCAAAACACTGGTAATCAGGATGCTCACAGATTTGGTTGTATATGGTTGCAAATTAAATGAAAAAATGAAGGCTATGCTTAGTGAAATAAAAGAAAATGTACAGGGAACCAAGAGTGACAGGAAGAAAACCAGGACTCAAATCAATGGTGTGGACCAGAAGGAAGAAAGAAACATTCAACAAGGACAGAATGAAGAAACAAGAGTTCAAAAAAATGAGGAGAGTCTTAGGAACCTCTGGGACAACTTTAAATGTCCCAACATCCAAATCATAGGGGTGCCAGAAGGCAAAGAGGAAGAGCAAGAAAGTGAAAACTTATTTGAAGGAGATAATGAAGGAGAACTTCCCCACTGTGGCAAAGGAAGTAAGAGTTCCAGAAAGCCCAGGAAGCTCAGAGAGTCCCAAAGAAGTTGGACCCAAGGAGGAACACACCAAGGCACATCATAATTACATTAGTCAAGATTAAAGATAAGGAGAGAATCTTAGAAGCAGCAAGAGGAAAGGAGACAGTTACCTACAAAGGAGTTCCCATAAGACTTTCAGCTGATTTCTCAAAAGAAACCTTGTAGGCAAGAAGAGGCTGGAAGAAGTATTCCAAGCCTTTCATAAGGCAAGGACCTACGTCCAAGATTGCTCTATCCAGCAAAGCTATCATTCAAAATGGAATGGCAAATAAAGTGCTTCTCAGATAAGGTCAAGTTAAAGGAGTTCATCATCACCAAGCCCTTATTCTATGAAATGTTAAAGGAATTTATCTAAGAAAAAGAAGGTAAGAAATATGAATAGTAAAATCACAACAAACTCACAGTTATTAACAATCGAACCTAAAACCAAAACCAAAACAAAATCAAACTAAGCAAACAACTAGAACAGAAATAGAATCACAGAAATGGAGATCACATGGAGGGTTATCAGTGAGGGATTGGGAAGGGGAGAGATGGGGAAAAGGTACAGAGAATAAGTAGCATAGATGGTACTCGGAAGATAAACAGGGGGAGGTTAAGAATAGTATAAAAAATGTAGAAGGCAAGAACTTATAAGTATGACCCATGGACATGAACTAAAGGGGGGAATGTGGATAGGATGGGGTGCACAGGGCAGAGGAGAATAAAGGGGGGAATGGGACAACTGTAATAGCATAATCAATAAAACATATTTTTAAAAGAGCTCTGAGACCTTCAACATGTAAGAGGCAGCTGTGGAGGCTCACTTTCACGACTGAAGCCAGAACAGAGGTCCAGTTTGGGAAGACGGAAAAGTTCTGGAGATGGCAGTAATGATGGTGGCACAACAGTGTCGATATACTTAATGCCACTGACCTGGACACTTACGAATGGTTAAGACGGTCAATTTTATTCTGTGTGTATTTTACCTCAATGAAAAAATATGTGCATGGGTGTAAGTATCTGTATACGAATGAAACAACCTATGGCAAAGAGACAGCCCCTATGTGCTTCCACATCTACTGTGACAGCCCCAGGCCCAGAGTGAGACTGAGCACCAGGGCACCCAAAAAATATCTGTGGAAGAAAGAAAAGTCAGGAGGTGCTAGGTTCGCGCCAGGCTCCCATTCCCTATGATCTGGGTGAGCTACTCAGCCTTCCTGAAGCCCTGACCTGCAAACTGGGGGAGACCGGCTGGTCCTGGAAAAGGCTCTCTGCAGGTGACCTGCTTCATGCCCCCAGGTGTGCAGGGCCTCCTGTGTGGCTCAGACACGGAAGGAACTTGCCCTGATCAGAGGTCCAACGAGGCACAGCCAGGCCTCTGCCTCACATTTGCAGGTCTCCCGCCACACTGAGCCTTGGTGGCCCAACCACCTGCAGGGGGCTGTGCTCTCCCCTTGCCCTGGTGAACCAGAGCCAGGTCCCCTTATGACAGCCCCTGGCTGCACTCCTGAGACCGGTGCTCAGGCAGCCAGATGGACATCCTACTCTAATCAAGTATGTCATTTTAAAAATTTAGCATTTGGTCTTTGTAAAGCTTTTCATGGGCTTTACTTCACAGAGACTGAACTGGAATTTCATCCTACGTGGAAGCCAAGTTTAATGTCGTGCATGAGGTGAAAACTGTATAGGCAAGGAACCCTTGAAAGTTCCTTAAATTACCTGCAGACAACCTGTTCCGGGTTTGGGAAGACAGCCCCATAACTGATCGTGCACACAGGAAAGTGTGAGAACCACTGAACTAGACAGAATGGAGGGAAGATGGGAAAGGGGAGGGTTTATCTCTGGGCAGCGGCTTGGGCCTTACAGGAAACTCTTTCAATCCCTGCAGTAACGTGAGAGAATGAAAGTGTTGCAAGGTTGACTCCTTCTGGGTAAGTTAGGCCTCAGAAATGCCCTGAATATAAGCTGAGAGCTAAGTACATGGCTGTGAGGAACACGAAAAGAAAATATGGGTGAGAGCCCCTAGCACAAGCCTGGGCACAAAGAAGTACTCGAAATGCCTTCTAATTTGCATCTGCATCTCCCTGGACCAAGCCGACTTCAGTGGCCTTCCCGCCTTCCCAGGGGCACTCCCTGAGTTGGCCCAGCCTGCCGACTGGCTCTCAACCCTCCTTGGGCAGGGGACTCATAACCACTGCGAGGTTCCCAGCCTAGAACTTCCTGGAGGCCCCTCAGCCATAGGCTGCCCCTGCCCCAAGCCAGATAAGAGCCTCTTAGGGAGCATACTTCAGACAGACCCTTCTGCAGTGATGCCTTCCTCCTTTTGGGTGGTTCTCAGCTCCAAATGACTAGAAGAAGAGGCTGCTGGCCTCAGGCCCACCCTTGTCTCTGTCTCTCACAGAGCCATTCAAACCAGCGGAAGCTGAGGTGAAACAGATGTGCTCGGCTGGGAGACAGCTGGGGGCTGACAACCCGCAACCCCACTTTCTGTGCAGTCAGGTGCCTTAAGACCAAGGAGAAGTTCCAAGAACAGATCCCCTATGCCCACCCCACCTCCTGGGTTTACGTCTCGGAAGCATCTGAACTTGCACCTGCTCCTTGGGCATTCTCTGTACCTCTGGGGAGGAAGCCTGGCAGAGTGTGAGGTAGCACAGGTTTCCATTCTGTTTCTCTACATCCTCACTGTGTGAACCCCGCGTGGCCCTGTTACCCCTCTGGGCCAGAGTCCCCTCACCTACAAAGTGGAGACAATGGTGTCTGCATCACAGACGGCCACCCACAGCCGCTGGGAAAATCCGCGTCCTTCCATTTGCTCTGCACATACCTGTGGAATGCCTGCTCCATGCCAGGCACTGTTCCAACTGCTGGGGATACTGCTGAGCCAGGTAAGAGGGGTGCCTCCAATTTGTGACCAGAGCTGAAGACTAACATCTGGCCTGTCTGACTTCCACAGCACACCGTTACTTTCTAAAATAGCAGCTGGCAAAAAAAAAAAAAAACAACTGATAATTAAATACAATGCCATGTATTTTTCAACACCAAGAAATAGCTCCTCTATCAAAGTGCAGAAACAGCTGAAATCTCAAGACTTACACACCAATATCTTAGTGATTGGTAAATCTAATGCACCTGTGATTGACACATTGGGCCCTGGGCTTGGCATACAGTGGTGCTAAATAAATGTCTGCTGCACAGGTGAATGGAGAGGCCCGGCGTTACAGCATAATACAACCCAAGCACTACAGCAAGCCCACTGACTGTAGCCAATGTGTGACCCAGGCTTTGACCAGCCATTGTGAGCAGCCCACTTAGACTGTTAATCCTCATCTGTGCTCCTCAGCTCAGTCATGTGATAAACCATCGGCAAAGGACTCTCAAGAAGTAAGCCGAGGGCTCTGGGGAAGACTTTCATTTCCTCTGGAACGCCCCACCATCGAGTCTACCAAGCCAACACTGAAACAGGCCAATGACTCCCAAATAATGCAGCATGGAGCAGGCCACTTGTTCTGCAGAGCTGCAAGGGAGTCGAGTGAGCCTCTCCCAGCTGGGACTCCCTGCTTCACAAACCACCGAAACGTCCTAAGAATCCCAGTGGGGACACACCAACAGAGTCCACAGTCTTGAGGAGCCCAGGGTATAGGAGCCCAGGGTATCAGTTATCTATCGCTACAGCAATGCCTCCAAACAAAATGCCCCGAAATTTCATGGCTTGAACCAACCGTTTATCATCTTTCACGAGTCCGCAGTTGGCTGGGTGTCTTAGGCTGGATCTTGTTGTGTGTCTATGGCCAGTTGCATGTGGGGCTGGACAGGCCTGAGAAAGCTAAGGTTCCATGACTCGTGGTCAAGTTCATGGAGACAGAAATCAGAATGGTGGTCGCAGGGGCTGGAGGAGGAGGCTGGGGAGTTCGTGTTTGATGGGGACAGCTTCAGTATTGCAAGATGGGAGCTCTGGAGACGGATGGTGGTGACGGCTGCACAACGACTTAGAGTATACGCAATGCCAATGAACCGGACCCTTAAAAATGGTTAAAATGGTAGACATTATGTTTTGTGTATTTTATCACAATTAAAAATAATAAAAAAACAAAAGAATAGTAGTGCAGAGGAAATACGAATACGGCCAAGACTGCAACAGCACCTTTGCCTAGCAGACTGGCTTTGCCTGGGTCCACACACTTCCTAGACACCCCCAGAACGTTTTGGGTCTTCGATCCATTCCCCTCAGATGGCGTGACAAACTGACTGCCTGTCCCCCTGTTACTTCCTCCACTAACCACAGCCCTTCCTCTGGACCTCCCAGATCAAGTCCCCACCTTCTGTCTAGGGACAGCCCAACGCACAACCCGGGCCCTAGGATGGGCATTTTGGTTTTGGTTCATGTGGCCTCAGCAGCCTCGGCGGTCCCTGTCAGCCTCATCTGCACTCAGTGTGCTCTCACTGACCCTGTAATCTTTTGTCCACGGTCGCAGGCCATCTGCTTAATAATCCTTTCCAGCGTCCTGCTCAAGGTCAAGTCCCAGCTTGTGACAGCATAGGTTTTGATGTCCTAACACCCAAGGTGGGAGAACTGAATCAGCCTGGAGTCACCAGGGTTGGGGGACCCCCCTTTCCATCTGCCTTTCAGAAGTGCAGGTAGGGAATTGCTTTGGACTTAGAAACGGAGGCTCTTTCCAAGGTGCCCACCGCCTCTTCCTGGCCACTGGAAATTCAGATTCTGCACTGGTGCAAAGGGAAACCTGGACTTCTTCCCTTGAACTTCTTCAAGATAATTCTCACCACATCACTACCTGCTAACCAAAGGTAGAATTCCCCATGGGCATTCAAGGGGGCCTGAGCTCTGGCCTTCCAGCCCACATTCCCACCCGCGCCCACACCCTAGGCCACCTGGTCCCCGCACATTTCTAACTAGGCTTACATGTTTATATCCCCCTGCTCCTAGACCGCTGCTATGGAATGGCTATCCCCTCTCTGCTGAGGTCCTCTGCACCCTTCAAGACCCGTACTTACCGTCCCCTTCTCCAGGAGGGTCTTTTATTTCCTCTTTTTTCTTTTCTTTTTTTTTACTGTTAACCAAGTACACAGTTGTCTCCATTTTCCCCCACCACCTCCCTCCACGCCAGCCAATCCCAACCTCCCACCCTCGACCCTACCCCACTTTGACTTTGTCCATGTGTCCTTTGTACGTGTTCTTTGATGACCCCTCCGCCTTTTCCCCCCATTATCCTGTCCCACCTCCCCTCTGGTTACTGTCAGTTGGTTCTTTATTTCAATGTCTCTGGTTATATTTTGCTTGCTTGTTTGTTTTGTTGACTAGGTTCCACTTATAAGTGAGATCATATGGTATTTGTCTTTCACCGTCTGGCTTATTTCACTCAGCATAATGCTCTCCAGTTCCATCCATGCTGTCGCAAAGGGTAGGAGCTCCTTCTTTCTTTCTGCTGCATAGAATTCCATTGTGTATATGTACCATAGTTTTCTAATCCACTCATTTACTGATTGGCATTTAGGTTGTTTCCAACACTTGGCTACTGTAAATAACACTGCTATTGTAATAACATCGGGGTGCATAGGTTCTGTTGAATTGGTGTTTCAGGATCTTAGGACATAGTTCCAGCAGTGGAATTGCCACGTTTAGCTTTCTGAGGAAATCCCACACTGTATTCCACAGTGGCTGCACCAGTCTGCGTTCCCACCAACAGTGCACTAGGGTGCCCCTCTCTCCACAACCTCGCCCATACTTGTTGTTCATTGATTTGTTTATGATGGCCATTCTCATCAGTGTGAAGTGGTATCTCACTGTGGTTTTAATTTGCATCTCTCTGATGGCCAGTGATGCTGAGCATCCTTTCATATGTCTCTGGCCTCCAAGAGGCCTTTCTTGCAGACTATAAACCACACACCACGTTCTCTCCCTCAGAGCTCTTCTGACCCTGGAAACAATGACTGCTAACAGTCACTGAGAGCGGAGTATGTACCAGGCACTGTTCTGAGCATTTTACTTACAGTACTTTACTTAATCTTCACCATGACTCTGTATTTTAAGTACTGTCCTTTCACAATGTCCATGTTTAGATGAGGAAACTGAAACACAAGGAGATCAAGTAATTTGCCGGAGTGTCATGGCTGGTCACTACAGAGTTAAGGCTGAACCCCGCTGCTTCGACCCCAGAGTCCACACTCCTGACTCTCCCCCTCCTCTAAGGAAGGCTCCCCCTCCTCCCTCACACTGGGAACAGGAGCTCCAGCTCATCACTGAAATTACTTGTTGCGTCTCTCACTCCACCTGCCAGAGGGTGGGACTTCAATGCACGGTTGTACGAAAGGCAGGACATTTCCTTTGGGGAACTCCCTTATGGTTTCATCCTAATTTCACTAAACAGAGTTTACTTTACTTATCTTCCTCAGTCATTTTCATCAGCTTATGTGTGCTTACTTCGGGTGACCATAGGAGCCAGGGACAAAGGAGCCAGTCAGCCTTATTGTGTGACCTCTGCAAATTGTTCCAGGAGATAGGGTGGTGGGAGCACGTAGGTTACAGGAGAAGCGAGGACAGGATGAGACAGGACACAAGCACGGAACTGGGTCTGAGCAGACGAGGGAGCAGTTACCCTCACCGCCACCTTCATTCTCTCAGGTCAGGGCGAAGACTTCCAGGCGTCCAGGGCGGCTTTGCCCCAACAAGCCTTATTCCTGCAGGCTGAAGGCGAACCTCTCTAGGGCTCGGTTCCTCCATCTGT
>PVKM010031497.1:0-16809 GCA_004027735.1 Carollia perspicillata | reverse complement strand
CAAAGTGTTCCCCTTGGTGTCTCCTCCTGGCTCCGTACACAGTTATTACAATATTATTGACTGTTTTTCCTATGCTGTACCTTATATCCCCATGGCTATTTTGTGAACTACCAATCTGTACTTCCTAATCCTTTCACCTTTCTTGGCTAGCCCTCCCCAACCCCTCCCCTCTGGCTACCACCAGTCCGCTCTCCGTGTCTGTGAGTCTGTTTCAATTTTACCTACTTGCTTATTTTGTTCTTTAGATTCCACATATAAGGGAAATCATATGATATTTGTCTTTCTCTGACTGATTTATTTCACTGAGCGTAACACTCTCCATGTCCATCCATACTGTTGCCAATGGTAAAATTTTTGGGTTTTGTTTATTTTTTTTGGCTGAGTAGTACTCCATTGTATATATGCACCATCACTTTTTTATCCACTTGTCTAATGATGAAACTTGAGTTGTTACTGTAAATAACTCTGCAATGAACATAGGGGTGCATATATTCTTTCCAATTAGTGTTTTGTGCTTCTTTGGATATATCCCCAGAAGTGGGAGTGCTGGATCATAAGAAAGTTTCATTTTTAAGTTTTTGAGGAACCTCCGTGTTGTTTTCCACAGTGGCTGCACCAGTCTGCATTCCCACCAGCAATGGACAAGGGTTCCCTTTTCCCCACATCCTCGCCAGCACTTGCTTGTTGATTTATCAGTGATGGCCATTCTGATAGGTCACATGGGATGTATCACTGGCAAATACTTTCTTCCATTCAGTAGGATGTCTTTTCATTTTGTTGATGGTTTCCTTTGCTGTGCAAAACCTTTTTAGTTTAATGTTGTCTCATTTGTTTATTTATTTTTCTTTGTTTCCCTTGCCTGAGGAGATATATCAGAAAAAAAAATATTGCTAAGAGAAATGTCAGAGATTTTACTGGCTGTGTATAATCTTCCAGGAGTTTTATGGTTTTCATTTTTTCTTGATTAAATTTCAAAGGGACGACTCCCAGGCCCTTGAGGAAGACATTTCTGGATTATAAAACTGTCAAGAGACTAGGAGACTATCTACATTTAAAAGAGGGCAGGAGTGCTCTAAGAAAAGGGAGATCAGGGCCTATAATTAGAAGGAAACTTGTCTAAAACTTAGTCAAGCTGAGGCAACATTAAATCCATTTTAGTCACTAACTCTATTACCTACCTTGTGGTTAAGGATATTTATGTTCAATAATGCTAAATAACATTGTCTTATAACAATGGCCCACAGCTTTCACAGTGTGGGCTGGTTGTACCACTAGTACTGAGAACCGTGCCTGGCACTTCACAACTGAGCCATTCCGTTTTCCTTAAGGGATGGATGAGCCAGTGAGTCAGGAAGGAAAAAATGGCAGAAAAATCAGAGAAGAAGTTAAGGATATAGTAGACATTCAGCTAAACTGTGAAGGATTTCTTTTAGCCCAGATTGAAGTAGTTCCATAAACCTGTGTTCTTGGCGGGTGTCCTATCACCACTAGCAGACTGAGGGTTCTACAGAGGTAGGAACTATACCTTTACCATCAGTTACAAATTCACCTAACAAATGAGACATCCCCCCATCAGATTCTGTGTAGGCAATCCATAAATATTAAGGCAGAGCTTATTAAGTTATATCACAGGAGGTTCTTTGTTTCTTATAAAGGGTGAATGATATAGCTATTGGTGTCATTTATAGGGTTGCCCTTCCACTGCTTTTGGGAATCCTAGTCCCTCCTGAAAAGAATTTTCGGAGAGAAGGTAATCTGTGCAAGATAACACTTGCTTTGGAGCCATTCCATAAAGAACCACTTCTGGAAAGCAAAGCTTTTACAGAACTGAAATCAACACATAACATTCCCGTTGAGTGTCTTTTTGGGTAGAGGTTAATGCGGTGACGTGACTGTTCGTGACAGCTCAAGTCACATAAAATTTCAGGCTTCTGAACCACAGCCACAGAGATGTATTTACCCTACAGAATTTTCGACCAGTATGCTGTTAATGAAAGCCTGCAGAAAGTAATACGTTGGGTCTCATTAAAAAGCGTGATTTTTCCAAATGTTCCCCTGAATCCGAAGGGTATTTAAGAACTTCTTCACTCTTCTCTACTGTGTGGCTTGTGTGGGGAGCGGTCCTGGGTTCAGGGCTGTGGGTTCTTCGCTTTTTCACTTCTCCGCCTGTTTCCCACCCACAACACTCAGCAGGTCCGTGGAGTCAGCGGAACATCTCAATGCCTCTTCCCAGCCACAGAACTTGCTCAGCACTTGGGCATAATATGAAGTTTAATAAAATAAAAACAACTAATTAAGGAAAACTATGACGCAGAAACACAGCACAACAATTGACATCTGGCATTTTGATGGTTGTCAGGTGTTGGCTAAGGCAGGGGAGTTTTATATTTCAGTTTTAAAAATAGCAATAGTAGAGGTGTCTCTTATTAGTTCGTGAAACCTACTTTTCATAAAACTACCTCATTTTTCTTCCCATTATCCATGCCTTAAATGAAACTATTGCAGTATTGCAATTTATCAGTAATGATCAAGCAACCACAGTTAATAAACATATATACCTTTTAGTTTCAGTCCATCAAGCAGAATAGGCCCAGATTTAAATTGCCATGACTGGAAGTAGTATATTTTAGATTAGTATTGTGTTTTTGTAAGTGTTACATTGCTGCAGTGAACACAAGGATGCTTATTTTTTTTGAATGAGTGTTTTGTTTTCTTCAGATATGCACACAGAAGTGGAATTGCTGCCTCTTTGTCTCTTGTTATAACCTTTGTTTTAAATAGTTTATTTTGTCTGGTGTAAGTACTGTGCTCCCAGCGTTTTTGTTTGTTTGTTTCCATTTTCATGAAATGTCTTTTTCCTCCACCACTTTTTTTCGGTCTGCGTCCTTTTTAAAAAGATATTATTTATTTATTTTCAGAGACAGGGAGGGAGAAAGAGAAGTAAACATTGATGTGCAAAGAGAAACACTGATCAGTTGCCTCTCGCACACCCCTAAGTGGGGAACTGGCCTGCAATCCAGGGATGTGGCCTGACCAGGAATCTAAATGGTGACCTTTTGGATTGCAGGCTAGTGATCAATCCACTGAGCCACGCTGACCAGGGCTGTGTGTGTCTTTTGATCTGAAGTCTCATGTAGTCAGCATTTGTAAGTGTCTTTTTTTCTTTTCTTTTTTAAATCCATCCAGCCACACTCTGTGTTTTGATTGGAGCACTTAGTTCATTTATATTTAATTCATTTCTGATAGCTATGTACTAATTGCTATATAACTGCTTGTATACTAGTTTTGTTAGTGGTTGGTCTACTACATTTGCTATATGTTTGCCTTTACTAGTGAGATTTTTTCTTTTGTGTATTTTTTAATTGTTAGCTTTGGCATTTCTTTTCCACTTAAAGAATTCTGCTTAACATTTCTTGCAGTGCTGGTTTAGAGGTGATAAACTCCTTTAGCTTTTGCTTGACTAGGAAATTCTTGATCTCTCCTTCAATTAAAAATGATAACCCCGTTGTATAGAGTATTTTTGGTTGTAATTTTTTTTCTTTTATCCTGTTGAATATATTGTGCCACTACCTTCTGACCTGCAAAATTTTGTTGAAAAATCAGCTGATAGTCTTACAGGTATCCCATTGTATGTAACTAGTTGGTTTTCCCGTGATCTTTTAAAATTGACTCTATCTTTAGTTTATAACATTTTAGTCATGCTGTGTCTTGATGTGGGTCTCTTTGGGTTCATCTTGTTAGGGACTCTCTGTTTCCTGGACTTTGATGTCTATTTTCTTTGCCAGATTAGGGAGGTTTTCAACCATTATTTATTCAAATAGGCTTTCCATCCCTTTATTTTACTCTTCTCCTTCTAGGACCCCCTATGCAAATATTAGTATGCTTGATGTAGTCCCACAGGTCCTTATAGTATCTTCGGTCTTTTTCATTGTTTTTTCTTTTTGATTTTCCAATTGGGTGATTTCCACTATCCTGTCTTCTTGATCACAGATCCATTCTTCTGTGCTATCTGATCTGTTATTGATTCTCTCTAGTGTGTTTTTTTTCCCTGTCAGTTGCTATATTCTTCCTTTCTGATAGGTTATTTTTCTTATAATTTCTATCTCTGTATTGATGTTCTCACTGAGTTTATTCCACTTACCTGCAGAGTTTGATGATCATCTTTATGACTCTTAGTTTGCTTGCTCTTATTTTGCTTGTTTGCTTATATGTCAGCCATTTATGTCTCCTGGTCTTGAAAAGGTGGCTTTGTTTCGAAGATATCCTGTGTGGCCAGGTGCTCCAGAGGGGTTCACTGGGTGGACTAGTATGGCCTCCTGTTGTGGTTGGGCCACAATATAGCAATGGACACACCAGCAGGCAATGCTGGTGCCTGGTGCGGCTGGCTGTGTGGACTGGCCACAACTATTTCAGGCACACTGGTGTGCAGGACGTGCCTTTGGTGTGAGTGGCTGCAATCTTCCACCTTGACTGTTGGAGACACTCTCTGTGTGCCCTCTGAAGCTGCCCACCAGGTGTGCCAGGACAAGAGCTGTATCAGAGGGGTGCCAGCCTGAGTGAATCCTCAGGGAAATGCCAGGGTGGGGTGAACAGTGCCAGCAAGGTTGATGGAGAGTGTCAGAAATTGCGCCTGCCAGTGTTAAACCAGGCAGGGGGAAGAAGAGTAAAGAAAGGGGAAAGAAATGGCATCCACTAACACTTATGACTCAGGGGAAAGCTCCAACAGATCCCTGTCCCTTCCCAAATTAGTCAGTGTGTCACCTTCACGTGCAACTCAGGTGCTTTTCACACTGCTTCCTCTGTGCCAGGACTCAGACAGAGTGCACCCTTGGTTTCCTCCAACCCTTTGGCACTCCCAGCTGTGGGCCCCACTGGTTCTCAAAGCCAGATGTCATGGGAGCTCCACTCCCTGGTACAGGCCCCCCAGGCTGGGGCTTGGACCCCTCACTCTTTGTGGGGATTTTTGAGGTTTTGATATTTGTGGGTCACTGCATGGGGAGTAGTCTCTGTCCCTCCTAATTGTCTCAATGTGACTTTTAAAAAATATCCGTAGTTGTAGAGAATCTGTTCTGCTGGTTGTAAGGTCCCTGTCACACAGGGACCTGTTCTATACGTAGTTGTAGTGTTGGTGTCAATGAGAGGAGGTGTCCTTAGAATCCACCTACTCTGCTGTCTCCACCTTGAAGCCAGAAGCATCATTCTTGAAAGTCAAGTTAGCTTGTCCCCGAAATGTCATTCCTTGTGATTGGTGCACTGGCCCCACAACAAACACATTGCTCTTAGAGTGTTACATATATATTACCTAGTAATTATAAGTACACAGATTAAATTGAAAATGGAAAAATGTGTAAGCTATCTCAAGACGAAAGTGGAAAATTATAATCCTATAATACACAGATAGCATCTTGAAGTACTTAATCATTTTAGGTTTGTATATGTTTTTTTAAAATGTAACATTTACATATTTGATGCTGATGTTTCGGTTGCTGTATTTGAGATGTTTTTATCGGCATTGTTCATAAAATATGTGGTAATTCACAGAAATATACTCCTTGCTGCTTTCCATAAGAAAGCCTGCTTCCTCCATGTGTTCAGTTACTCAAAAAATAGTGTTTGAGTTCTTACAAAGTGTAAGGCCCCATGCACGCCCCAGGGATATTGCTGTAAACAAGGAAGCTGTGGTCTCAGCACTAGGAATGCCTACAATCTACTGAAGAAAACAAATCACATGAGTAATTACGCAAGTATGATTGCAATATGTATTTATTCAAAGTGAATACAGCATATCAATAAAATTTAATTAAAATAAATTCCATCTGCTTTGAAAGATCAGGGGAGATCTCTGAAAGAAATGACATTTAACTTGAGACTTGAAAGAGTATTCTGGACAGAGGAAACAGCATATTCGATTGTTTATAATCAAAATATTTTTAAGCAAAGCAATGACTGAAAAGGATTCTTAAAAAGTTGCAAATTTTAGGGGGAGGCTGGAAGCAAAGGCGGGAGGTGGGTTTGGAAGGGGTGGGGAGAAAATACAGACAACTGTAATTGAACAACAATAAAATAATTAAAAATAAAAAAGTCACAAATTTTATCTTAATTATGCCTGAGAGTTGCCTTTGCAATTTAACTGATACCTCATTTTTTATATCTCAATATTCTTATGAGGTACTAGATAATTTGGATTATTATAGAAGTAAGTAAATTTATAAACCCTTATTTAATTGTAGACTTAATACTTTCATCTTATGTTAAATTGCAAAGCTTGGATTAAGTCACAGGGAGCAAACACAAGGCCCTCGGGCCATATCCGGCCCTCCACCTTGTTTTATCTGGCTTGCACCTTGTTTCTACCTGGTGGCAGTGCTGAGCTCCTTGCCCCTAGTTAAGGAGTAGTTACATTTATACAGTCCTAGAATTACATGCAGCCCTTTGAAGGCAACCAGCAGGCTGATATGGACCCCAGTGAAAATGAGTTTGACACCCCTGGATTAGGTGATTAAGAGTTAAATATGATATGTTTCCAGACTTCAAAGAGCTTGAAATTATGCTTTCTAACCAAAAGAGATGTAATCTAACATAATCATCACAGAGTATAAATCAGACATAACAATTTGTGAATTTTTGTTTCACCCTTGTTATTATTCTATTGATTACCATATAAAGGCAACATATGTTCCCATGAGAACATTTTATCATAGTCATATTTATCTCTCTGTGATTCTCATGCATTTGAATGAATGTATCCTCAGTTTTAAAGAAGAATTAATAACTGATATTTCAGGTGATATTCAGATACATATTTGTCATGACCAAGTGAATTAGTCCACTTCAGCAGAAGATAAAATAATCAAACTAACTTTGCTTATTGACGTTTCAGTGCTAAATATTAAAGGGAGAAATGTAAAGTAGTAATTCAATTGATTTGCTATTTGGTTTTTCCAAAATATTTTCCCATAAATAAGCAACTTTAATTAGCATCCTGCCTTTATCTATAAATTTAGATTTAAAAAATGTGTCATTCCACTTAGTTTAGGCTGATAGATGCCCCAATTACTATACTAACATTCTCTGTACAGGCTGTGAAGAGCAAATTATCATTTGCCCTATTAAAGAGGGATATTTGCTCGTTTCTTGAACTGAAGACCAAGTCTTCTGCCTCCTTTTTATTGCTCTGTGTACCTTGGGCAGTGAAACGGTTAAAATGTAAAGCCCAGAAAATGAAGTCCTGTTGGAATATTTAGCAGTGTACCTATAATATAAACATTAAGCAATTACTGCTTTATCCTTCTCCCCCCCCCCCCATTTACGTCCCCTCCTCCTCCTTCTCTCTTTCTTCTTCTCCTGCTACTTGATACAGTAGCAGAAATTTTGGAAGACATTTGGAGGTAGTCCTCAGCCTAAAATGTGTCCTGTTTCTCCTACAAGCCCTGCCTGCCTCTACCATTTGCAGGACTAGGAGGCAGAGATGAGAGCAGAGAGCAAAGCCATTCTTAAGCATCAGACATAATTGTAGCAGGTGATTTTACATCATCCACTTGTAAAGCAAGTGAATCATAACCGCTTCTTGCAATATACATGTATATATACATATATACATAGAACAAAGTAAATGTAGCAGGCATAGATTTCAGTTTATATAAACTCTGGTTTTCAGTAAACTATTTTGTATTATTTTCTAAGGTACATTGCGCCCATACTGATAGCTTTTACCCCAAGTTCAAAGACACTGACGAAAAATGACTTAAATGATGATCAGCTTACTATCTCCCACATCAAGAAGCCCTAGGTAGATGGTCCCAGTGTCAATGAATTCCGGAGCTGGATGGCATAGTCAAGTGTTTTTCTTCTTCCTGCACCGTCCTGTTAGGAGATGGCTTTTGTCCTCAGGTCTTATGATCATAGATCTAAGCAGCAGATCCTCCCACAGCTGAAGTAGAAAAAGAGCACTCACATATTAGACCTCAACAGGGAGGTAAATTGTGCCCAGATATACAGACGTCTTTGTGCATGCTTTAAAATTTGTGTGTGAGTGTAATCTTGCCGAAGGGAGTCAAATGGGTGCTTACTTTGTGCCCTCCCCATCCCCTTGCCTCATTTTTAATTTTTGACATGTTGATAAACAGGAGCATCATGCTCACTTTCCAGGGAGGGATCGGCATGCTGTGTCTTCCCTCAACCACTTTTTACTCATCACAGTCTTAATAACAAATCAGAGTGGTGTTCGTATATATTGCACTTCTGTTAATGATAATAATTACAATGGCTCAGACGCCCAGAAGAGTACAAATGAAATGACTATTGGAAAGTTAAGTTCTTCCTAGATGTTATTTTGCTTTGATATGTGACATCAAGCTGGGAATAAAGAAAACAGAAGTTAATCAAAGAAGAAAACATTATGATTTGTTTGATATTTGAAAAGAGAAGCTCAATAACTTTTCCTAACAAATTCATATTGAGAACGGAAAAGAACTTGATAGAACCACCTTTCTAAAATAATTTAAAAGTGACTCCAAGTATTCTTTTCCTGTTATTACTAATTTGTTTTTCAATTATGAACAGATCAAGATACTATCTATACCCCTGTGACTTTGTAAACTAAAGTACTATACATGCATGTTATTATTACTACATTAAACAATATGTAAAAATCACCCTTTTAACATCTTCTTCTCCTTTTAGCGTAAAATGAATTTTACTTCCATTCATCTTAATAAGATTTAAACACTTTCTTATATATTACATTGCCTCTTCAGTTTTTTAAAGCCCTAAATACTGAGAATTGCTGTCTACTGAATAGCTGGAGAGCAGTTGAAACATAAGGAAGATTATCTAACACTGTTCGGTATTCTGACTGATGCCCTTGACTCTACTAGGCTTCAAATACAAATTGCATTCCTGATGGTGATTTGGAAGCCCGATGTTTCTCAAGTCTAAGGAACAGTGGTGGGTGTTCAGTACATGTTGCAAAAGTGAGAATCAAAAATCTGCAAGCAAATACAGTATTTGTGTAAGTGCAGCAACTAGGTACCAGGAGGGGCAGTCTACTGGATAAAGAGGGCATGAGAGGTGGAAGATGTGGCTATAGACTCATGATATTTATTCCCTTTAGTTTTGGGGTGACATTGGGAGAATTAACCTGTTTGAGCTTTCATTTTTTAGCTTAAAACAATAACCCTTTTATTATTATAGCTCATATTTGTGTGGGTCCGGCATTTAGGCATGTGACTAATGTTGTTGAGAGACTTGTCTCTGCTCTAGAATTTCTGGAGAAGCAGCTGGAGCCTGAAACCGCTGGATGGCCCCTCCTTCCGGCCTCCCCCCTCCTCCTCTTCCTCTCTCTATGTGGTCTCTCTAGACGGCAGCTCAAAAGCACAAGAGTGAGTGTTCTGAGAGTCCCAAGCTTCCTATGACCTACCTAACCTTAGCAGTTCTGGGGTATCCTTTCCATCCCATTCTGTTGGTCTTCAAAGCCATCCCAGGTCCATGGTTTAGGGAAATAGATTCCACCTTTCAGTGGGCAGAGTATCAAAGAATTCCTGGCTATCTTAAATCTACCACAAAAACTTAAAACAATGTTGTTAATTAACCAATGTTAATATTCTAAGTCTATTTTAGTAGTGTGAGAACTGAAGAAGTTAGTAAATTAAGT
This sequence comes from Carollia perspicillata, assembly GCA_004027735.1. Lineage (NCBI taxonomy): Eukaryota > Metazoa > Chordata > Mammalia > Chiroptera > Phyllostomidae > Carollia > Carollia perspicillata. Next base: position 7,157 of record PVKM010031497.1, on the reverse strand, counting down.
TTAAAAAGGCAAAACACTCAGTTTCTGCTTTGTTTTCATAGTAAGAATATCTCAAATTTGAATTTCTAAACTCCATTAAGGGACTAAATGAAACGCGTGGACAATGTCAGCTCAGGTAAAGTGAAGTTCACCTACAGTTTGAGCTTTGTTGACAATGTAACATGAAGACAATGCGACCTTTGTTCTAATGGTCTGTTTTCAGTGAAGATTTTGTTTTAGCACTTCCAGCCATTTGACTCTTTCACAAGCCTTCCCTTATTCAAGAACTCTCGGGGGTGTAATTGTGATGGAGCTGCAGGTGTAAAACTACACCTGAGTAATCTCTGGCCCAAATGAGATTGCGAACCTGTCCCACTCCCTGAATTACCTAACACGAGGAGAAGGGCACGCGTGTGCGCCTGTGTCTTGTACGTCTGTGCGTGCGTTTGCATTGCAGTCTTGGACTTTTTGAACTCCATCCCCTTAACCCGACAGAGAAAAATTCTCCCGTTTTCATTTGGTGCTGACACTTTTCCTCTAACTAGTCGTTGAAAAACAGCAGTTCTGGCATGTCATCTGTAGTGTGTGTGTGTATTTTAAGAGTCTATTTTTTAAGAAGAGTTTTAGACTCACAATAAAAATGAGAGGAGCATCCAGAGGTTTCCCAGGTGCCCCCCGGCATGCACAGCCTCCTCCATTATCGGACACCTCTCACTAGAGCAACACTTCTGTTACACTTGATGCAGCTACCTTGGTGCGTCACCTCCCTCCAAGTCCGCTGTTTACCTTGGGGTTCATTCTTGGTGTTGTACAGTCCATGGGTTTGGACCAATGGATAATGACAGGCATCTATTGTTATAGTATCACACGGAATATTTGAACTGCCCTAAAATTTCTCTGTGTTCCCCCTATTCCACCCTTGCTCCTTCCTTAGCTTCCATTTTTGAACAATCTTTTAAAAATGACTATAGTTATGATGGCCTTGTAGGATTGCCTGTGAGGATTAGCTAAAACATTGCATGGCACACACTAGGCCTTTCACACATGGGAGTTGTTAGGATTATTAGTAGATGAGACGAATGTATCGGTCTAGCGTTACTCTGGCTTCGGTCATTGAATTTTACTCACCAGATGGTGATCGAAGGAGGTGGAGTTGGAGACTAGAATCAAAGGTTGGTGGTGCCAGAAGGAATCGGAAAGATCACCGTATGCTCAACCCAAGCCCCTTTATCAGATAAAGAAACTGAAGCCCAGGCTTGCTATGTGGCTTGCTCTCGATATCACGTAGAAAAATATTACTATTAAACTACATTTCATACAAAGAACACATTGCAATAAAAGTATAATTTTATTAATGACATATTCCAAATTATTAAAATGATTATTATATTTTATTATAGAGATGATCAGTGGCAAACTGAGGAACAACAGGTAGACTTTGAATCTTCCATATCAATTTTTTTCCACCATGGATAAATGGTTATAAATAAGCACAATGACTTAATGTACCTAAAATACTAACTTCAAATGAGCAGTATGTAGCTCCTTGTAATTTTAAATACATAGGAAATAAATGTGGCTTAAATTGTTGAAATTTCATACCTACCTAAATAATATGTATTCTATTCCCCTAGGAATGTGTTCTGTAAATGGGAAAACTGGTGTCAACTCAGTTGGTTTTAGCGAATACAAGAAGAAAATAGTTCCTCTATTGTTTTATGCTGTTCACTTGTTGCCTCGTAAGTGCATTTGGTAGGTGTAAAATGACAAATTCATATTTTTGGTTCCCTAAAATTCTGCTCCAGTGGAAATCCTTAGATTACACAACTTGTTTTCCTTACCTTTCATTCAAATTCAGTGTCCTCAGTCTGCATTGCTATTCCAGCATAGTGTGTCGGGCTTAGACAAAATCATGCACATAACTAAGGAGCCCAGTTTTTCAAAATCATGTCCTTAGGTAACTGGCAGAGTTTCATCTCTGGTGCATCTCGGAGGCAATCAGCAGTTTGGGGACTGAAGTGAAGGGAGGGAGAATTTATACCCTTTTATTCTTGTCAACTGAGAGAAGTTTTTTAATACAGAAAGCTATCTGCTAATATGTTTAGCACTACCTAAATAACCAGAAAAGCAGAGAAGACCCTGCTAAATGCAGTCTGGTTGCCCTTGAAGTTTATCAGATTTTTCCTTCAAATAAACCTGCTAATAGAAAAAGCACAATAAATAAAAACGAGGACTAGAGATGCTAACTGGCATATAAGCTCTCATAACCTATGAGAATTGGAAACCCAGAAAAAAGGTGGATCACTCTATCAGACAAATGCCTATGTATCCATAAGTCTGATTTGAAAATAACCAGGGAAGGGCAAGTTGGGAAAAATATAGCATGCAGTTTTATTTCATGCAGTTTTTAAAATGCATTTGTGGAAGAGACCAACACTTGGAAAGGGTGGAAAATAATATTTTCGAAAGCTATGAGGCATTAACAAAATATTATATTTTTCCACGGGTGCATTGAAATGTGGTAAAAATATAAATCAAATGCATAGTAAATTTGTAATAGTGATTTCCTCTAGAGAAAGAGAAGGGCCTGGAAAAGTGAACAAAGAGGATTTCAACTTGTATATTTCCTATTTTATTTTACATAAAAAAATTCATGACACAAATATATTTGCGTTAGCTAGTTTCTAGAAAAGTTGGTAAAGATTATCTGATTATTTTTGCAGTCCTTTTCATTTTGGGAGAAGATTTAAAATTTCATACCTAGCAGGGATTTTGTCCGATGTTTTCCTCTTTGACTTTTAATTCTTGAACCGAACCAAGCAGATACAGACCAAAAAGAAATCAGGAATGTATATCAATCCATCAATCATTTATTTTTATCTATCTATTCACTTCCTCATTGTAATGTGGTTTTTATATGTACGCTTTTATTCTTTTAAATTGTCAGCTGCTTTTCTTCTGTTGGGGCAGAGGGCAGCTCTTCACTAACTTATGAAGCAGAACTAATTCAGCCTCCTTGAGGGAGAAGAAAGAGGCCCAAAGGTTTATTGAAATAGGCGTCACCTTCACTTCACCCAGGTCCGGAGGATGAGCTGAGCGGGTGAAGCCTAATTCGATAGTTGCCATTGTCATTACAGGTGCTGCTGGAAATTGGTTCCTATTAAGTTATCTATATCAAGAATAAAAAAAGTAGGAGGTTTTCTTTGAAATTTTATCCCCCACTCCCAAATTGCTTCTTCAGACAAAATCAAGAGGTTAAAGAGATCAGTTGGATCCCAAGTAAAGTCTCCCACTCTGAATACTCTACTTGGTTGAAATATTTATGATTAAAAGATCCGTTTATTTAATTGAACAAGCTGCCCTTTAACAAGGGAATATGCTTACTTGTTACATTGACTTAATATAGCTCCACATCAACCATTTACATGGTAGTATGAATTATTTAATTTATATCACAGTTCCTGGGTTAACTCAATGAGGTTAGCTGCCCTGGGGTTGGAGGAGACAGGAGGAATGAGAGGAGAGTAACTCTGTCGAGTATTTATGTCCTAAGCCCTATTTTCATTTTATTGATCTCCCTCTCCCACCTTACCCCAACATTTTAGAATCTACTAAGAAACGTTAATTTTGAAGGATAAATAGGAGAAACTATTTGAAACCATGTCCGCCTTCCCAAACATAGGATAGTTCAGTTAAATATAGAGCAGTGTTTCTCAAAATGGGGTCTCTAGACCAGCAGCATCAACATCACTGGAAACCTGTGAGAAATGAAAACTTTTGGTCCAAAAGTAGGAGTTTTGCTGTGATAGGCCCAGTAATTTGTATCTAAACTGGTGATTGGGATGGTAAGCTCAGGTTTGAAAACGACTGGTACCAGAGTGTTCTGCTTTGGGTGCATACATCATGGACCATAAATAATAAAAAGAGTTCAGTACTGAGGTTGAGAGTAAAAGGACATATTTGAATACAAGAGGCCAGGACTAAGGGAGATGGGTGTGTATATATTTTGTTTTGAACTGCCAAGCCTAGTAATTAGATCAAAACAACCGGTCCTTGTGTATACCCTAGACCTGCTGCTTCCATTGCAATATCAGGCTGTTTGTCTATTTTTTTCCATTTTGCTTCTATAATCATATATTTTGGTTAGGAAGTAGAGATTAAATCATAATTTTTAAGGTCTTACATTATTTTAATGATTTTTATAACTTGAGATGGAAATAAAGTACCATGGCTTCTTTTGAGGGGGTTTTCTTATTTTTATTCGGCTTTAGACATACATGTTAATTAATTTTTTCTGATGTATCCAAAACTTGGAGAGTGCTAGAAGCACCAAGTACAAAGTGAAGAAAGCAGTCACCTGCTCAGTAGAGTAGTACCTTGCTCTACTCAAAAAAGACAATCGGTAGAGACTCATGAAAACATAGGTCATAAATACATTGCTCTATTTTGGAAGAGTGCTTATCGTGACAATAGGAACCCTACTGGATGCATTTTTGCTGCCCTGTTATTCAATGCAATCATGTGGATTTTATAAAAAATTTCACCCAAGGATATATTTATTGACTGAGAGAGAGAGAGAGAGAGAGAGAGAGATGTGAGAAACTGAGCCATGGAAAGTGTCCTGACTGGGGATCGAACCTGAAACCTAGGTGTGTGCCCTGACCCTGGATTAAACCACTGTCCTTGTGGTGCATGGGAGCGACCTGGTCAGGGCCAGTCCTGTGGATTTTAATCATCTAAACACCCACCTGTTTTTTGCCAATACAAAAACCAAAACACAAAACCAAACATGCAGAAAACAAAGAAGAGCAGATTTTAAATAGGAGTGTCCAGTGATATCTTTTTTTTTGGCAAAGTATTTTGCCTTTTTTTAGAAAATGCGAAAATTCATCTTCAAAATTTTCTGTGTAAGTCCATTGCAGCCAGGAATTGATATCTGTGAGAGCCCAGCCAGAAGGGTCATTTGATACTACTTAGTGAAGTGAAGAAGACTGTCAAATGTTGAACACACCCAAGTCCAGAGCTACATGTCGGCTGCTTATGCTAATGTGGGAATTATGTTTTATGTATTTGCAAAGTTTTTAAGGTTTCCTCATGATCAAAGCCCTATTCTGAGCTCTTGTGAGTGGGATAGCTGTTATTTAACAGGTTAGATGATAGCACATGTAAGAAGTTTAATTTACAAAGGTAAAATGTGACCCACGTTAATTAAAATAAACTTAGAGCCAATGTGCTTTTTGTAAATAAGTACTTTATTTTCATTTATTTTAAGTGCTAGTGGACCTTAAAAGGCAAATCATTAACATGTGTGCTATGGGACCATTTAAATTATTTTCAAATTAGAAACAATCATCCCATTACACTAAGAAATGAAATAAATAGTGTGTTATGACCAAGAAGAAGTGCATATGACCATGTCATTCATTAGCTAAACATAATGCATCAAGGCAAATGGGTTTAGTGATGTACTGAAATGCAATTGCTGTAGTAGTTTACATTGCAATGATCCAAACTGTGTTTGTTAACATTTAAAAATGTTAGTGTTGATGCAAAAATCTGTAGGTTTTTTTCAAGGGTAGAGATAAGAAAGGAACAGGGTTCATCTGGGATCATGAGCATAGTTGGGGGAGAAACATGAAAATATTCACATGTGTGATGAGTGATGGAAAGAGAGAAGGGTGAATCCAAGCTTCAGGAATGACCTTCAGAATTTCTTGGGTACTAATACAGTATTCTCTGCATCATCCTCAATTTGGTTTTGAAACTGGTAATATTATGGAAGCGTGCTTGTCTGCTGATAGGTAATTTTTGATCTGCTTACAAGGGTCAACCCAACTATTTCCCAGGTATCCAGGAATTTTGAGATTCATGGGTCCAGGTACAATGTAAAAAGGTAATATATTTCCTCTTAGGATTTTAGTATTCCATCTTCCTACTCATCAAAGTCAGATTTTATAAAAAAGGTAAAAAGTGGAGGAAGGGAAACAAACATTTAAAGTTTCTATAAAACCACTTCAAAAATGGGTTAGGACTGAACAGTCAATTCCAACTTTTTATTATGTAGTTACCGTATTTTTTGGACTATAAGATGCACTTCCCCCACCCACCCCAAATTTGGGAGGAATAATAGTTGTTACTGCTGCTGTTGAGTTCCATTTACATTTATATCGGTGAAATATCACACTATTTATATTATTAAACATTTTACCACATTTCTTTGCTTCAAATTTTTTTTTCTTCTTTTCCTCCTCTAAAACCTAAGTTTGTCTTATGGTCCGAAAAATATGGTAATCAATTCTTAGGGCGATTTTTTAAAAATCTTGCTTACTCGAACACTTTAACACATATTGTGATCTGTCATTGCCTTGGCTCTTAGAGTTTTTTTTTAACAAAGTACTTTTCATGTTAACAATGTCCAACTACTAACTAGAGGGCCACCTGTGAAATCCTTAGTGAGTGTGTCCTTGAATATTAGAATTCACTGGGTTGAACATACGCAAATTTCGCTCTGGTGTCATTGAAAACCATTTATGTGTCTGCTAGAATCCTGTTTTAAAGTGAGAGGAATCTGAGTACTCCGGGGAACATGACCGTAATTTCAATCGGCTTCCTCGGGCCTTGCATCTTGGAGATAGTCAGAGGTATTTGGACTAGCTTCCGGCCTCTAAAAGCAGCAGCCCTCAGAAGGAATATTCTATTCCAGACTTACCATTAATATAATATTTAGCTGAACCGCCGACAGTTTCCTTAGCAAAGGTCAGCATAATGAAAGCATAAGCCAAGTTTAATTTGTAGCAAGGGGATCTCAAGTAGATTAGGAAGGGAGCAAGAATGACAAGGGGCTTTATTTTTATACTTTTTTTTTTTGGCTAAAACCCTCAGAAGAATGTTCTGATCCAACCAGCATCACACATTAAAAATTTTGTATCAGATCATATCTTTCTTCTTTAGAGTTCAAGGTTCCATTCTCATATATTAAACTCTGATCAAATATTTTCTTCAGTTATTCATTCAGCCATTGATACTTACCAAGCACCTACTTGAAGATGAAAATTGTATTAATTATGCCTAAAACATTCACTGTTTAAGAGTGGGCTAAAGTTATCAACAACTTTAATACTTGCCGAAAAAGCTACCATGTAGGTAAGCTCCGTAAGCGTTAATATATAGAAAAAAAA
>PVKM010031496.1:0-16783 GCA_004027735.1 Carollia perspicillata | reverse complement strand
ACCACCAGGTTTGCAGTGTATTTGTTGCGTGAACGAGTGGCTAGAGGCCCAAATTAAGTGACTCTGTGGAGGGAAAGGTGATTGGACAGGTTGGTGGCCGCAAATCCAATCCGATCCCTAGTTTCCCTTTCACCTTTATCATTTTTCATTTTGCTCCTTTGGGAAGAAGTGGCACTTTTGAGTGGGAAGAGGGCAAATCTAGTGTGAACAGGTCTGGCTTTGAGTCTCTTTGCCGGTTGCTGTTGGTTAGACCTTGGGCGGGCCGTTGAGCATTCAGAGTCTATTTTCTTTCTTGGGAAATGGGTAGGGGGCATTCCAGTGACTTTCAACAGGCCGGTTTGAAGCCTTAAGTAGCAGTAGCAGTAGAAGCAGCTGCAGCTAATGTGACTTGAACTCACATGTGTGCCAGGCACTGCACTAAGCCTATTGCATGGATTGTCTCATTCAGTGGTCCTCAAAGCCCATTGGAAAGATAGAGTTGCCAGCCCCATTTTACAGGGGAGGAAACTGAGGCACAGAGAAGCGTGAGATATTGTCCATCTAAGATTCACATTTCAAACCCACACAGTGTGATTCCAAAGTGAGAGCTCCTAGACCCTGTGCATGGGCGTGTGATGTGCTGGGAGCATGCAGTGATTGCTGGTTGTTGTGCAGTGCAGTGTGGGATGGTGGCTGCCCATTGCTGCTGAACCTCTAGCCAAAAGCAACGCTGTGTTTGTCCCGCTCTATGTTGAAGTTAGCATGTGACAGGTGTGCAGCACCTGGTGGGGGGGCTGACAGACAGGATGACAGAATATTGCTCCCACATCAGCAGGGTGGGCAGAGGCAAGGCAAAAGGAGACACAGACACAAAGATGAAACCATCTGAAGGTTTCACAGAGCAGATACCTCCCTTTCCCCGCCAAACATGAGCTGGCATTTAAAGAAAATTGTATAGCCATGTAACTTCTATACGATAAATTGGCTTACAGCTGGTGCTGTATGTTTCATATCTTTTTAAAAACTAGAGCAATATGTTGGTAGAGTAAACACAGTTATGCTTTATCATGTGAAAATTGAGACCAGCAGTAAAATGCCTGGTTTTCTGTTGTGTGCAGCAGCGGGAGATGTTGGAGTCATTGCTACTGGTCACAGCACTGCGTGTTGCTACCGAAAGGGACAGTCTCTTGTGTTAAAACATCATGTATTTTTAGCTTCTTTGTCTGGCAGTAGTTTCTCATACATTTTATTTATATATCACATTGTAATTTGGTATCTGTATACATTGTATCTTGCTCACCCCCAAAAGTACAGTTTCTGGATACCACCGTAGGTTTGATCCAGCTGCCCATTCTACCTCTCTCTTAAGTACAGCTGAACCACCAAGGTTCACCAGACATGAAAATATGAAGCAAAGAAGCAGAAAAAAAGAATGTGAAGGAGAACAGAGACAAGACAGAGAACAGAAAAACTTAGGTAAACTGAGCCATAGCTAAAATTCTTAGAGAAGGGATTGCAGGCATGAGGCAAACAAACAACAACAATGAAAGAACATTAAAAAACATGAAGCATGCTGGTAAACCTAGAATATAATAGTGGAAATTATTGTTTCCATAGAAGACTTTTCAGATCAAGCCATGGGGTTTTTACATATAATAGAAAAAAGAGAGAGAAAACATGACAGAAGATTTGCAAGTTGCAGAATTTGTGTAAGAGGGCTAGTATCTGACATCAACATGCTCAGAGAGGGAGGAGAGAGAAATCGAAGGAAGGGAATCAGAAAAGAAATATAGGAAGATTTCCCAGAAAAGAAGTGTGGATGACATTTCACATTAAGAGTTAGCCTGAGTGCCAAGCATTACAGTGCAACCTTCGGGGGAGGCTCTGCAGGGCCTGGGATAAAGAGACTTCACAGCTTCCCCAGAGAAGGCTGCTCCCTGACATGACTGGTGGGTGACGGTGGGTTCACACTTGTAAATCTCTCATCAGAAGTAGCTGACAACCTAGAACTGTATACCTAATGAGACTACAAGTGAAAATGTAAACTAAAAATACATTAGTGAAGCAGCGCCTCAAAAAATGATCTACCAAGCATTCTTTGGCAGGAGGCTATTGGAGGGCATGTGCCCCCAACCGAGAGAATAAATCCAGAGAAAGAACAGAGCAGGGGTTCAACAGGGGAGTGAGGAATTCCCGGGTGATGGGGAAGAAAAAGCTCAGGGCAGCTTCTGTGCAGGCTCAGCAGGTAGCCAGAACTGGGCGGTGGAGGGTTTCCGGAAGGATGTCTCTGAGAGGAAAAAAAAGGAATTGGTTAGATCTACTGATGCTTTTGACTGTATTGAGGACCAGAAATTTGGGGGTAAGGTTGTATATACTTACGTGGAAAGCTAAGCAGACAAATCAAAGAGTTACTTATTGACTCCTAGAAACATACATATTGTATCAGAAAAGAATTAGACTTATTAGACACTGTGGGGTGCAGCTGTTCAGAAATAGCCAGTCATAATGCCGTGAACACTGCAGCCGATTAGCCTAAAAAGTACGACGTGCTCCCACTGGGAGGGTGAGAGCAGGGAAGCTGGTGGGAAAAGAACGGACTTCGAGGGCGAAGTCACCATCCTACCTGGTAGGAAGTAAGGAAGTCATGGTAGAAATGAAAGCCAGCCAGTGGCAGGATGAGCACGGTAGGTAGAGACAGGGAAGGTGAGTACCAGAAGAAGCATCGAAGGGATCTGGACGTGGCTGCAGACGGGGAGCTGATACTGGGGGAGGGCCGGGGTGGGGCAGCGGACGGCTCTTTCCATGTATGAGCCTTGTAGCGTTCTGTCCTTTCTAAACCATATCGAAAACTACTTTGATAAAAATTAAAAAAATAAATGTTGTAAAAGGCGTGGATTAGAATATGGGGAGAGAGGTATCCCTCCCTGCCACAAAGGATTTTGGGGGTGAAAGTTTTCAGCTTCCTCATCCCTTTAATTCATCTTGTGATGTGCTCTGGGGAAGACAGTAAAACAGACGCTTTCAAGATCAAGAGTTCTGAATTTAGCTTCTTCGCTTTGTTTCTAAAACCCATGAAACTTTGGTTCACTGCTTGATTTTTTTAACAAAAATCTTTCAGTTTTTGGTAAAAAATCACTGATCACAATCATAAAAATGGAAGTGCTGATTCTTAGTCTTGTCCTTTGTATGCAAATAACCCTCTGGTAATACAATAAAAAAGATCCAGTAAGTCAATAAAATATAAATGCAGAAAGGAAAGGCTATTAAGGTCTTTCTGTGAAGCAGACGTGGAGGCAAATACTTTCCACGCATCGGCTCATTTAACTCTTACAACAACTTCAGAAGTAGGCACAGTCATCTTCGTTGTCAGGGCTGCGCAGGGCTAGCAGTACCTAGTCCCACATCCCCCCTCTTCAAAACACTCTGTGGCCTCCCGGTTCCTGTGGTAGGCATGGCTGAAAGAGGCACGCCCCCTTAGTCCAGTTCCGTCTCACTATCCCATTCGATCCTCAAAGCAACTTTGCAATGAATGAATGCAGGGTAGGCATTAGTCACTCCAGTTTACAGACGAGAAAAAGGAAGCTTAAATAAGGTGGAGGGATGGGTTCACAACTCCAGGGTACCGGGTGACATTGCTGGAACAGCCTCAGTCTTTGAGAGCCCAAAGAGAGTGTATCAGCTAAAGAGAGAGACTTTCTACCTTTACTGCGGTGAATAGATATATGAGAGAGACATATTTTTCTCTTGTACCATGGTGTCCAACTTTCACAGGATTGAAAGTCAGAATTATTCCACACAGCTCGGGCTCATTTCTGGTAATTCATACCCTTCCACATCCAAATGCCACGTCTCTAGCAGGAGCCAGGGAACGACAACCCCGGGTAGAACCAGGATGCTCTCCAGGCCCTCGTGTGTGACTGGAGAGGAGGGAGCTTTGCGTGGGAACTCTGAACTGCAGAGCGAGACGCTCATTAGCTGTAATAGGACCCAGCGTAACTTCATGGCCATAATTCTCAGCAGGAAAACACTTATGTTGCTGCCATATAACTAGATAGACATGCTGTAAATACAAAACATTCTCTGGAAATGTATGCTCTGTATTTCTAAATCCATGGAAAATGAAGTCGGACACTTGTTTGCTAATTGCAATTCAATGCACTATTTATAACTTTCTTTCTTGCCCAGCTTTAGATTTTTCATTTTAACATATATGTGGTTAAAAAAGGCATAAGTCACTTAGGATGTATGATAAAATAAATAGTGGCAAATTTAAAATAAGGTGTGCTCTAGGAAGGCAGTCCAGGGCAAAGAGAGCCCTGGTCTAGAATCTGGGAGATGGGTTATTTATTTTTTTTAATTGAGATGTAACTGACATATAGCATCGTGTTAGTTTTAGGTGTACAACATAATGACATGACTATGTGTATACATTTTGAAATCATTACCATAGCCTAGTTAACCTCTGTCACCTCACATGGTTGGAACTTTTATTTTCTCGTGACGAGAACTTGTCAGATCTACCCTCTTAGCAGCTTTCCAGCGTGCAGTGTCGTGGGCAGTCGCTGTGCTGCACGCTCCGTCCCCGGGCCCACCCGCTCACGGCCGGGAGTTTGTGCCTCTGCCCATCTTCACCCATGTCACTCGCCCCGCCACCGCCTGTTTCTGGCAACCACCAAATCCATTCTGTGTGCGAGTTTGTTTGTTTTTAGATTTCACATGTAAGTGAAATCGCACGGTGTTCGTCTTTCTCCGTCTGACTTGTCTCGATTAACATAATTCCCTCAGGTCCATCCATGTTTCACAAAAGTATGGGTTCCTTCCTTTTTCATAGCTGGATAACATTCCATTATATGTCTATTTTTTATTGTTGTTCAAGTATAGTCATCTCCATTGTCATCCTACCATGCCTTCCCGCCCCCATTATATGTGTAATCGCGTTTTTTGTGCATTCATCCATGTATGAACACTTGTTTCCAAGTCTTACCTACTGTAGACAGTACTTCAGTGAACATTTAAGGGTGCAGATACCTTTTTGAATTGGTGGTTTTGTTTCCTTCGAATAAAAATTCCCAGAAGAGGAATTGCTGGGTCGTTTGGTAGTTCTGTTTTTAGTTTTCTTGAGGAACCTCCATACTATTTTCATGTAGTGGCAGCTCCAATTTGTGTTCCCACCAGCAGGGTACGTGGGTCCCTTTTCTTCACATCCAACATGTGTTACTTCTTATATTTGTGACAGTAGCCATTCTGACAAGTGTAAGGTGATAGCTGGTTGTGGTTTAGATTTGCATTTGCATGATTAGTTACGTTCAGCATCTTTTCATGTGTGTATTGGCCATTGGAGAGACTGGATTCTTTCTCTAATCCTACTCCTAACTGGGCCCATCATTTTATCTCGAGGCCACAAAATTGCAGGTTATACACCAGGTCTAACAAATAACAGACAGATATTCTTGTTAAAGCCTATGCAGTATTTGTGGGGAAAAATCCAATCAGCATTTACAAATCAAGACATTCATATAAAAATCTGGATTTCTTGCATCTCATGAAAGGATCAGAAAATGTCACCCCATTGGGCTCCTTCTCGCAACCATCAGCAGTAGTGGGCAGCCGCTGCTCCCCTTGCTGGGGGCAGGTGCTCTCTGGGTTGCCATAGAATCCACCTGTCCGTTTGCTCCTTTGGTGTGCCCACTGTGTGACCGGTTTCCTCACCTGTAGAAGGGAGAGCTTGGACTGAGTGTTTGCAAGTTGAATGGCTTAAGTATTCATTCATCTTTTAAGATCTACGATTCTGTAGCATTAGTCACTAAACGACTGATTTAGAGTTATATTAAATGAGGTAAGGACCAACAAAGAAAAAGCCTATGTTATGTACTTTTTCTCCTTTCTATTTGTTTTCTTTTATGGCTGATGGTCTGTTCTTACCCCTGGGAGAAAATGATAAATCACAGGTGCCTGCAGACACTGTAGTCTCTCTTTGCCTGGGAATTTACACCAAGTCAAATGGATAGTTATTTACACACAAAGCTGTTTAAGCATTTGGAAATCTCTGCGTTTAGTGGGGTTATAGCAGAACCTTGACATCATTTTAACACGATTTTATTTTCCTGTGACCTCAGTGGCTCAAATACAATCCTACAATCACAGCTATTCCAAAGGAATCATCTCCTCCTGCGTTCTGCTCTGCAAAGACGGAGCAGCACGGAGCTCCACAGGCACCGAAGAGGGAGAGGACAGGCTCCCGAGTCCAGAGGCACGTGGTTCTGTCCCACTCACAAAGGCCTGGGCTCTCGGCCCCGCCTCAGCCCCACTCAGGACTCCACGCAGAGAAAAGGGCTGGTGAAAGATGGAATGAGATTTCACTGTCATAAAAGTGACAGTTTCAGGGCTCCGAGAGTACCACTTCCTACTCTGGAGCAGCTTGCCTGCGGAGTGGGTAAAGCGTGAGGCTTTCACAAGTGGCCCGCATCGTGTGGGCATCTTTGGTTTAATTATCAAGTGGGATGCCTGGTGTCCAGGGTTCTTTGCTCAGCTGGTCGACTGAAGAGTTGGCCTTCCAGGGTAAGGCCTGGGTAAACTACCTTACTCTCGAATTAATCAGAGTAGTTCACCTGTAGATTGTTTGGGGTGTTCTCAATAGACAATAATGTTATCTTCAAGTAACAATTATTTTGTTGTTTTCTTTTTCAATTTTCATACTTTTAATATAGCTTTTATGATTTTTTACCATCTTAGTACAAAGGATAGGACCTCTAGTACATTTTGAATAGAAGTGGTGATGTCTAAGATACGAGCTTAAATAAAACACTTTAATGTTTTACTGTAACCTTCAATCTTTGTTGTGAGTTTTTTTTGCTTGTTTATTTTTGGTATGTATTATTTCTTAGTATGTGGTAGTATCTCTAATATACTACCTTTCATCAGTAGTATCTCTAATATACTACCTATACTAATCATCACCTTTTATCACCTTGGTAGGGATAGACTCTCTAATACATTTTAAATGGAAGTGGTGATGGCTAAGATATGTTCTTAAATGAAATACTTTAATATTTTAGCATTATCTTAAATCTTTTTGTGAGTTTTTTTGCTTGCTGCTTGTTTATTTTTTTGATTTATCAGGCTAAGGAAAGTTCTTTCTGTATGCTAACAGTGTTTAAGATGAGTGAGTGTTAAATTTCATTTAATATTTTTCTCCTGTGTATATTAAGATGAGTCACATGATTTTTCTCTTTTAATTGGTTAATATAATCAAGTACATTAGTCAAAGTTCTAATGTTAAGTTAATCTTGATATCCCAACTTAGTCATGATTTAATTTTCTTAATTAGACTGGGTGCTTAATTTGCTTATTTTTAGACTTCATTTCTCTAATACGTTTTTATGGCTAGTTATATATTTTACTATATATTTACTATATATTTACTATATGTATTTGTATATGTATTTACTATATGTATTTAGTAAATACATATATTTACTATATATGTTGCTCTCACTGTGCTCCGTCAGTTTTGAAATGTAATATTTTTAAAAATTAAAAAAAATATATTGTTGTTCTATTACTGTTGTCCCAATTTTCCCCCATTGCTCTCCCCTGCCCTGCCAATCCCCGACCTCTTGTCCCCCCACTCCAAGTTAATCCTCTGGATTAACTTGTTCATCTTTTGAGATCTATGATTCTGTAGCATTAGTGACTAAATGACTGATTTAGAGTTCTATTAAATGAGGTAAGGACCAACAAAGAAAAAGCCTATGTTATGTACTTTTTCTCCTTTCTGTTGGTTTTCTTTTATGGGTCATTCGCACATGTTCTTTGACTAGTCCCTTCTCCTTTCCACCATTGTCCTCCTCCCCTCCGGCCACTGTCAGTCTGTTCCAAGTTTCCATGCCTCTGGTTCTATTTTGTTCATTAGGTTCCTCTTATAGATGAGATCACATGGTATTTGTCCCTCACTGCCTGGTTTATTTCATTTAGCATAATGCTCTCCATTTCCATCCATGCTGTCACAAAAGGTAGGAGTTCCTTCTTTCTTTCTGCTGCATAGTATTCCATTGTGTAAATGTACCACAGGTTTTTGATCCACTCGTTTACTGATGGGTACTTGGGCTGTTTCTAGCACTTTGCTATTATAAATAGTGCTGCTATGAACATTGGGGTGCATATGTTTTTTTGAATTGGCATTTTAGGGTTCTTAGGATATATTCCCAGCAGCAAAATCTCTGGTTCAAAAGGCAGTTAACATTTTTAATCTTCTGAGGTAATTCCATACATGCATGAGTGTGCATTCCCACCAACAGTGCACTAGGGATCACATTTCTCCTCATCCTCACCAGCACTTGTTGTTTGTAGATTTATTAATGATGTCCCTTCTGACAGGTGTGAGGTGATAATCTCATTGTGGTTTAAATTTGCATCTCTGATGACCAGTGATGTTGAGCATCTTTTCATATGTCTATGGGCCCTCTGTATGTCCTCCTTTGAGAAATGTCTATTCAGGTCCTTTGCCCATTTTTAAATTGGATTATTTGTCTTCCTGGTGTTGAGTCATGAGGTCTTTATATATTTTGGAGATCAAACCTTTGTCCTATGTGTCATTGACAAATATGTTCTCCCATGTGGTTGGTTTCCTTTTCATTTTGATGATGGTTTCTTTAGCCATGCAGAAGCTTTTTAATTTGATATAGAACCATTTGTTTATTTTTTCCTTTATTTCCCTTGACTAGGAGATATATCGGCAAAAATATCACTATGTGGAATATCTGAAACTTTATGGCCTCTAGGACTTTTATGGTGGCACGACTTATATGTAAGTCTTTTATCCATTTTGAGTTTATTCTGGTGTATCGTGTAAGGTGGTAGTCTAGTTTCATTTTTTTTGCATGTAGTTGTCCAGTTCTCCCAACCTCGTTTATTGAAGAGGCGAGTTTTCACTCTGATGTACTCTCGTGCCCCCTTTGTTGAATATTAACTGACTGCAGAGACATGGGTGTGTCCCTGGGCCCTCTGTTCTGTCCCCTTGGTCCACGTTCTGTTCTTGTGCCAGTGCCAGGCTGTCCTGATGACAGTGGCTGTGTGGTGCAGATGGACATCAGGTGTTGGGATGCCCCTACTTTGCTCTTCTTTCTCAGGCCCCCTGAGACTATTTGGGGTCTTTTTTGGTTCCATATAAATATTTGGAGTATTTGTTCTAGATCTGTGAACTATGCCACTGGTATTTTAATAGGAATTGTGTTGACTCTATAGATTGCTTTGGGTAGTATGGACATTTTAATGTTAATTCTTCCAATCCATGAACATGGTATATTCTTCTATTAATTTGTATCTTCCTTAATTTCTTTCTTTATTGTTCTATAGTTTTCCAAGTACAGGTCTTTTACCTCCTTGGTTAAATTTATTCCTAGGTACTTTATTTTTCTTGTTGCTATAGTAAATGGGATTTTTTCCCTCGTTTCTCTTCTTTCTAATTTTGTTTATGATTTTATAAGTGTGATTAATTCTTTAATGTACTTGTGAATTTTTAAATGTCTGGAAATTTTTTATTTTTATTTTTTGAGATAGTTAGAATTCTCACTCAGTTGCATTATAGTCAGAGAATTTTTTTGGTAGCAAACCAGTCCTTTTAATTTTTGAGACTTGCTTATTAACTGTGATTTTTAAATCTTCCAATTTTTTTTGGTATGCTTGATTTACCAATTACAGAGAATGTCCCTTACTATCATCATAGGTTTATCAAAATCTGTTTTGCTTTCTACATTTTGAAATTATTAGTTAGGCTCATATCAGTTTGTTATCTATCTCTGTTAATTGAATCATTTATCCTTAGTAACGCTCTTTATCTTTATTAATGCTTTTTGCCTAAAGTCTAAATTGTGTGTTATTAATATAAGTATCATAGTTTCCTTTTATTATTCCTTAATGTATACCTTTTTATACCCTTACTTTTTATATTTAACTTCTTTTGTGTTATTAAACATAACCTACCTTAGAAAGAGAGCTGTGACATAGTTGCAAAGAGGTCATGGTATACCCTTCAGAGATGTCCCAAATTTTGATAAACCCATGACCTTGCATCTCCTGGGCTGTGGTGCCTAAATTGGGTGTCACGGACCCGAGCCAAGGGGCATTGCCAGGAAGGGATGCAGCTCCGAGCTGTCAGAAGGACGCTGATGGGTGCTGAAGCAATGGCCGACCTGGTATTAAAGAGTGACTATGTTTGTTGCACTACAGCACCCACTACAGTTAATTGCACACACTGTTCAGACCTGCTTGGCCTCAGATAATAAGTCCCTCAAATTTGGCACCAGTGTCTGCAGGATTCTTTGTTCTTTTTCCTGGAGAAACTCACAAGAACCAGATTAGTAGAGTGGACTATAGCACCTGATCCTTTATCTGGTCTCCAGGCCACTATGGCTGATTCCCTCCCTCCCTTCACTCTCAGGAAGGACATCTTTTGCTCGTGTGTGTACCCAATGAGTGACTGAGACCCACTTTGATGAGTCTGAGCCTCTCCTCGCCATTTTCAGGCCGTAGCAGCTCTGCTTGTCCATTTATTTTCAAAATTGGCAAGGGAATACCAAGAGATGACAAATATACCTGGGTGCAAAATACCCCTCCCATGGGTGACTACTTCCAAAATGGTGATATTTTCTTGTCTTTTGGTTTATTGGTAGAAAGAGCCTAAAATGACCAGCTTGCAGGCATACAGTCTAATGGAACATTTGTTGAGTTTTCTAGTGAAAGCATTGCACTGTTAGAACCAGGACTCTCAGATCTACAGAGTGCAGTTTTGATTGTGGTCTCTCGCTGGTCTTTGGGAGTGATAGTAAGCAGGGCCACTCCTATTTCATTTCTGACTTCCTAGACCCACATACTCTGCCTTGTTAGACACAGTACCATATAACGATCATTGGTTTAGGGTGTATTTCCCGTATGCACAGTATATCATCTCCAAGCTGGTCCCACAGGCATGCCTTTCAGGGCCATTCTATTACTTTCTCAGGCCATCATCTTCTAAGAGTAAGGAGTGTGACAATACCATGGTTATGTGCCCACTGCCTTTCTCCCTTGGTCCATGGAAGTGTTCCAGGGGACCTCCTGCTGGGGCATCACACACTCTGTGAGTCCTCATATAGTGGTGCTACTTGAGGCCCTATAGGAAGGGAAGGATAATCCACATGGAATAATTTTCAGTTAACCTCAAGGTGAATCACTGCCCCTTCCAGGAAGGAAAGTATCTAATATAATCAATTTGTCACCAAATAGTTGACTGATGTCCTTAAATGGTAGCTGGATTTGGGGCTCAGTGTGGTCTCTTCTGCTGGCAGTTGGTGCCCTTGTTACTGGAAGTAGCTGTCTGCCTTCCCGAGTGACTGCCCTTACCACTGGGACATGCCTAGCCTTCATCAAGCCACTATGGCTGCCCTGCTTGTGGGCACATGGTGCTAGCTCTGGGTGGCAGAGGCTGTGTGATGTCAGCTTGCCGAGTCATCCAGTCCATTTGGTTGGTGGTGCCTCTTCTGTTGTTGATGTTCTCTGGTAGTTATTAACATGCCAAACGTCTTTACTATTTGTTCTTACTCTTGTAGTTTATCTACATACCTCTTCCTCAGACCTCCTTTTTCCTGACCTCCCAGTGCTTTGCTTTATAAGCCACTCTCTTCTCACACCAAGTGATAACTGTAAGTGTCACCTAAAGCTCTGCTCACTGAGGGCATGTCCTCTCCTCACTGCCATTCTGGGACATTTCTGAGTGAAGTGGTAGTACATTTTCAGCTTCTATTCACATGGTGAGCTGCTGTCTGGCCTATCAACCAAGCTTGATGTTTCTCTCCTCTGCTAGGTCATCACAAGGGACCTCCCTGCAATGTAGCATCCATGTGAGTAGATGAAGAAACACCAGTGCAACACATGTGGATGTCATAGGAATCTAAGTTACCAGCTTGTGCTTCTTACTCATGCCCTCTGTCTCTCTCATGCTGATCCAGCATGTGTTTGAACTTATGATGGCTTGTTTCAGGACCTTCCTGAACTTGTGGCTTGGTGGGTCTGAAAGAACCCAGCTCATGATGGACAGTTTTGTCCCCATGGTCACTTGATGTCCCATGACTAGGTGTGCTGTCTCTATCAGGTCCAGTTGCATGTCAGGAGAAGCATTTTAATGGTGTGTAGTTGTCTGCTGCAAATGGCCTTGCTGCAAAATCCTATGTTGATAATGTGATTCTTCGCTAGGACTTATTATAATTCCATACAGTGTCTTTACCCACTTAAATGTCTTTAAAACCCTGACACTGCTGGGATGCATGGCCTGTAGGTCTTTGAGGCTGCTGGCACCGTATCCTGGACCTGCAGGAGACCTCCTTGCTCTAAGCCCCACTCAGTGGAGGCAGCTTTCCATGTTGATTGATAAGTGGTTCAAAGCCACATTCCTAAATGTGGCCATTATCATTGTATTGCCTCCCAGCTCCAAATCTACTCTCGTTACCCTGCATATGGTCCTGGGGCTGTGACTTTTGGAGTTTTTCTTTCGCCAGATTGAGTGTGGTGATGCTTTGCCAGTAGAGGGCACTGGAAGGAGTTTTTTCTTCTACTTCTGCTGTGCTTTCCTTGCTTCTTGCTCCTGTGGCTCTCAGTGACTGGTGGGATGTCCGAGGTACTCGATGATTTTCGTGGGGATGATGGTATTCATGAGTAGCAGAGGCCAAGTGACAGCAGCTCTAAAACCAAGGTGGCCACACCTTGCTACCATACAGAGCAACAGGGACATACTGGTAATTAGAATGCCCTGGCCTACAAAGCCCTGTGGCTGTGGTTAGCCAATTGTGTTTTCCCAGTGACAAAATTTATGGACAACCTACTAGTTTATTGCTTGATCTAAATACTGGATCTGGCATAAGCAACACCCCTTTTTATTACAAAACCTTTTATTACAAAATCATAAGCATGAAATTTTGTAACATAACAATATCATACTCAAGCACACCGTATGACAGTTTAGGTGGAATGTTCAAATTAAAACTATAAATTGTTACATTCATATTATTGCCCTACGAAGCACACTCAAGCTGGTGTTACTGCTGCCGGGCCCTGTATGTAACCCAGGAACCCTCCAGCTCTGGGAACAGGAGATCTGACTTGCATCCCCACAGTGGTCAGTTAGGACCTTGTTTCTGGACCTGTGCCAATTTACAGGCCCCTGCTTCCTTGAGGGAATTCTGGAAGGAAAGCCCTTGAGGAAGGGCCCTGTAACTTCACCACAAGCACATGCCATAAATCCTCCTTCAAGCCTTCTGCAAGAGATGAGGGGCAACACTAGAGTGACCAGGCATTGGAAGGAAAGGAAATACACAGACCTCCCAGAGGTTACCGGACAGTGGACTTGAGTCAATGCAAATTCCTGGGGACTCAAAGTAAAAGGCTTACTGCAGTCCAGTAATAGATGAGGTCTTCATCCTGAGGTCCTGCTCCCCTCGAGACTAATTCTGGGGTTATTTGCTCCAGTCTGTCAATGAGCAATTTGAAAAGATATACTGGGAAATAGGGGGAATGTCCATGTGTCCCTGTGGCACATTGAATGACAGCTGCTGTGGTCGGAAGGGCCAGGCCAGGTGGAAGCCCTGGGAACTTCTCTTCACTGCCAGGCTGGTTCCGCAGAAGCAATAGTGCACCCCTGGGGCAGTTTCAGAGATTGGTGACACGGTCCAACGTTTGAAGGGTGTGGGTATGTGGTACATATCACACCTCTGCTTAACTCATAATTTGACCTGTGTGAAAGTTGCATGGGTCTTAGAGGAAGACTGTGGATTATCATAAATTTCACCCAGGTGTTGACTCCAGTTGCAGCTGCTGCCCCAGATAGAGTCTTATTTGCTGCAACAAATTGACATGGCCCTTGCCATTTGGTATGCAGCTGTTGACCTGGGTAATGGTGTTTTCTCCATACTGGTTTTTAATGACCACCAGAAGCGGTGTGTTTCTATCTGGCAGAGCCAGCAGTACACCTTTGCGTCTTGCCTCAGGGCTATGTCACTTCTGCTCTCTGCCATGATACAGTCTGCAGTGATCTTGACCAACTTGACCTTCTGTAGGATATCACACTGGCCTACTGCATGGACGATGTTATGCTATTTTATCTAATGAGCAGAAAGTAGCAAGTATTTTGATACCTTGGAAAGAACATATTAACTAGAGGGTGGGGAGACAGAACACATACAGTTGCAGGGATCCACCCCTTCAGCATGTCAAGATCTTCCCTCCAAGGTGAAATGCAAGTTGCTGAACCTGGTGCCACATACCATGAAAAAAGAGGCACAGTGCTCAGCGAAGCTTTCCGGGCTCAGGAGTCAATATATACCACGTTTGAGTGTACTGCTTTGACCTATCTACAAAGTCATCTTGTAAGGTTGCCAATTCCAATTGGGGAACACAGAGGAAAAGGCTCTGGAGCAATTCCAGGTTGCATTACAAGCTGCTCCACCACTTGGGCCTTAATGATCCTGCAGATGCAATGATATTTGAAGTCTCTGTGGCCACTAGGAATCCTGTATGGAGCCTCTGACAGGCATCAGTAGATCACAGCATAGACCTGCAGGATGTGGAAGGAAACCTCTTTTGCTGATAACTGTTACCATTTTGAGAAACAGCTTCTCTTCTGGTTTGTTGCTGGGCCTTGATGGAGACTTAATGGCTAATCATGGTACATCACATGACCATGTGGCCTGAGCTTCTCGGCATTGCCTAGGTGTATCTGATACACTCAGCCATAAGGTTGGGTGTGCACACCATCAATCTATTATTGGCGGAATGGTGTACAGGAGACTAAGCTCAGGCAGGTGCAGAAGGTACTAGTCAGTCGTGATCAGAAGGATCTTTCTCCTGCAATAATGATTCCTAGCGTATTGCTTCCTCTCCCACAACTCATGTCTGTGGCCTTTAGGGGGGTTCTCTATGATCAGTTGACTGAGGAATAAAAAAAATATATTGAGCCTGGCTTACAGATGGGTATCGTGCTATGCTGGTGCCGTCTGAAATTGGACAGTTATAGCAATACAGACCCACAAAAGGGTGGCCCTGAAGGACAGTGGTAAAGGAAAATTTCCCTATTGGGCGGAACTTTGAGTGGTGCATTCAGTTGTCTACTTTGTCTGGAGTGAGTGGTGGATGAGAAGTATGGATCAGCAGTGATTTGTAGGCGGCTGGGAACAGTATGGTGGGGTGATCAGGTCTCGAAAGGAACAGCAGTAGACAGTTGGCAACAAGGCAGACTGGGGGAGAGGTATGTGGATAAACCTTTCAGAGCAGGCAAGGACTTTGAAGATATTCGTGTCTCCTGTGAGTACCCCACAAAGTGTAGTCACTGCAGAGAAGGCTCATGATGACCAGGTGAACAAAATGACATGCTCTGTGGGTGTCAGTCAGTCTTATTCTCCAGCCACTCGAGCGATTGCTCATTGAGCCCATGAACAGAGTAGCAGGGATGAAGCTACCTGCAGGCTCAGCAGCGTGGACTTCCCCTTAGCAAACTGACCTGGCTGACACCACTGCTGAGTGCCTGCGACAGTAGACATCAGCACTGACCTGATATGAAGCTGTTCTGTGGAGCGATCAGCCAGGCACTAGGCAGCAGGTTGACTGGCTCTTTTCCATGTGGAAAGGGCAAAGATTTCTCCCCAGTGGAACATAGATATATTCTGCACATGAATTTGCCTTCCTCATCCATGTTTCTACCATAACCACAATCTGTGGACATACCGAATGCCCTATCCACCCTTATGGCCTCCCACATAGCATTTCTTCTGATAAAGGTACTCATTTTACAGCAAAGGGATTGGATAAATGAGCTCATGCCCATAGAAGTAATCAGTCTCACCACATGGTTCATAACCTGGAAGTGACTGGCCTAAGTGAAAGGCAAGCTCATTGAAGGCTTAGTTCTAGCAGCAGTTAGGCAGTGCCAGGAAGGACGGGGTTCTGTCTTAGAGGATGTTGCTCTGAACTGGGTTCTGTTATGGGGTGCCTTGTGCCCTGTAGCCAGACCACATGGGTTCCTGAATCAAGGTGAGGGGATGGGGGTGGCTCCTATTGTTACAATACCCAGTAACCCATCTGCAGAATTTTTTCATTTTTTTGTTGCGGTAAAATATAGATAACATAAAATTCACCATATTAAGCATTTTAAGTGTGCTCTTCAGTGGTGCTAAGTGCATTCTCATTGTTGTACAGCCGTCGCCACCATCCATCTCCAGAGCTCTTTCATTTTGTGAAACTGAAACTCCACACCCATGAAACAGCAGCTCCCAGTTCCCTCCTCCTCTCCTCCCTGGATACCAACATTCTACTTTCTGTCTCTGTAATTTTGACTCTTCTGAGTGCCTCATAGAAGTGCAATCATACAGTATCGGTCTTTTTTGTGACTGGCTTATTTCACTTAACCCAGCCTCCCCAGGGATTCATCCATGCTATAGTGTATTGCAAAAACTGCTCCCTTTTTGAGGCTGAATTAAATTGGAAGATGAGATTGCCCCCCAGCCTTTGGGGCCCATGATACTGTGGTACCAATGGGAGCTTGGGTGACTGATTTTGGTCACCAAGCAGTAACCTTGGTTAGTGAAAAACTAGAGAACTAAAGAAAGGCAGGAATACTTGGAGGTCTGTTCACGCCATCAGGCAAAAACTCAGACCAGCTGAGGTTCTAGCTGAGCACCAGCAAATTATCGAATGGGTGGTGGGAGAGGGAAGTCACATATCAAATCCAGCCTGTGGCCACTTCCAGAACCAAAGACCACTTTCTCTCTGTTCGTTACATACA